>JAKVQY010000160.1:0-23591 GCA_030463045.1 Geotrichum macrosporum
CAAAGCATTAAATGACCTTTCAGAGTCGATATGAAATAGGCCACCAGGTGAAAGTACAATAAAGTGTATTCTGGCTCCTAAAAGAGCATACTCCGCGTTTTTTCAAATCTACTTGTCATTTAGAGGTTTCAAGGGTCGGGGAAGCAACAGAGGGCGCTAATCCTAGGACAGTCACGGCGTATTTTTAAACTATGCCATACTTGTCAGTCGAGAAGTCAGGCCACACTAGAATGCCTGGTTTTTTTTTCTCTAACAATTGGCTTTGGAAAGACAGTAAATTGGCACTCTTGCCCTTCCTGATAGACATATCCTGAACTGTATTGTGACGTCTGTGGCCTATGCCATCCATTGCATCGATCGAAAAACGGCCTTCGTTGTTGAAGCTGTGTTTGTGGCATTTTCTGCACAGCTTTTCCGTAGCAATGCCTGGTTCAGGTTCCATATGATGATGCAGTAAAAAGCAGGGGCATGACGGTAAAAATATTTGTACATTTATCAACAACTGCGATCTAAGATTTTTAGGATACACTATCACAAGAGTTTCCTTTGATTTGTGGAAATGGCACTTCATGATATCCGCTAGTTTCAATTCAATGTAAAATTTTTTTAAATAAACACATTTTTACGAGCGAGGTGATTCCTGATTAAAGTATAATTGGATATGTCCGAACCTTCTGTATTCTAAAGCAAAATAATAAATAGTAATTTCTCAAATTTCATAGCTAGCAAATATAGTATGAAAGTCACAGTAGCGACTCAATCTTCGAGAGAAAATTTACTCTCCACCTCACTATCAAAACTTGAACTATTTATCACACGCTCATCTCTTTTCACATCTTCTTCCCATTCATCACTCATTTCTCTAAAAAATCTTTTCTTTTCCTTCCTTTTTTTTGCAATTGGTAAAGTGTGGGATAGAGATTTATTTTAAATTCACGAAAAAATAGATCTTTCAAATATTGAGCCGCTGAAATACAGTCCATCACGATAACAATAGTAAATATAATTACACCTGAGAAGCGATTCTAATTATTAAAAGTTAGAATTGAAATCTTATGGTGGCTAGTGAGACTGAGCAATTGCTTGGAAAATCACCTTTCCAGTGGATTTAGGAAATCTAAAGAAGGTGAGGGACTCTAGCAGCGGTCATACAAGTCTACATCAAAATTATAATATAATAGATATACTATCTAAATACAAATAAGTATTCTCTTAATACGTTTTAAGGAATAATTTCTAACCAGTTTCCTTTAATTAATTTTTGAAATATAAATTTAGACAAAGTGGGTTGTTCAATTTGAACGGGATTTCTAAACGTAAAGCTGAGATAAATCGATAAACAGATTTAGACTCACTTCAAATTGGCTTATAACTTCCTGCATTAAGAGAAAATGTATTATGACATTGGATGATATTTTTAGACTTGTTGAAACTCTTCAATTTTTAAAAGTTTTATCAACATTAACCGTCATTACGTTTCTAATTTTGAGTAGTTTTTAGCCCTGTACGTATAAATATTTGAAGGTACATAAATTAGATGCCTCCAATTCAATTATTCCACACATCAAAACTTGAATTAAAGATTTTGCCAATGACTTAAGAAACTGGTACAATATACTTATTTTTAGACTGAAGGACTTACCGTTCCTCGCCTTTGCGCCAAATCAGTGAGGGCTGGCATGTAATATCAAACCCCCCACTGACCAAGAACTGTACTACTATAGGGTGCCCAAGAATATTCAAAAAGAAAGTGATTTTATTTTTAGGAATTGCAAAGAGAAAGTTGCTAATATTAGGACTGGCCAGGTAACTACACGTTGGATACTACTGGCTTTCAATCAATAATTTAAAACATCATCTTTTTTAAAATTATTTTTTAAACAAAAAGGTCTCACCAAGTCTAAGTATTACAAGTAAAAGATGTTATAAGGAGACAGGAGCCTCAAAAACTTTTTTTCCTGACCTTACAATCTGATGCAGAGAGAAAAAAATTGCTTGTACTCTCTCGTATGGACAACTGCTCATGTTGACCATACCCCCAATGCAGCCCACGCCCATGCTCATAGGTATTTCAAAGACAAGGCTGATGAATTTTTCACAGAAGCTGTGCATAGCTAATTGATGTATGTCGTCTTTTCTTTCATAAAAAATGACACTGCTACCACTTGGCAAGTACAGTTAACACAATGCTCTGATACATGCCAGGCTAATCCATCCTAACTAAATGGGCGGAAACCACTAAGTTACATATTATTTCAACGCTTTTGTGTTAAAAAAATGACATGAGTTTGATCGAGTGCTTTTATTCAAAGCATGACTTTGTAATGAACACGGCATGCTGCCACAAAAAAAACTTTTTGAAAAGCGCCAAAACTAGAGCAACCATTAGGACAGTGTTTTTATTTCACTATTTGCAAGTTCTCTGACTTTCAAGTGCATGGAAACACCTAAGCAAGGATCTGAATTTTTTGAATCCAACGTCCGATCCTCTTCTGAATAAATAGAGAGTAAACTGAAATTTATTGTTTCTACACAGTATTTCATCAGTAAATGAAATGAATTTAAATAAAACGTAGGTACAGATATTTGCAAATAGATAAGTAACCCCTGAGGTAGTGATTTGCATAGACTACTTCACTCTTTCGAAATATGATGAATAAACATTGGCTGTTTGTCCTCTTTAAACTGGATCTAGAGGGATTAATTTTTATGTTTAAGATCTCAACATTTTTTAGATCCTTTCTTAATTAATTTTCCTTTTATATTATTGTTATTTTATAGACTATATTTGCTGGATATTAAATTTGATAATGTATTATGTTTGCGCTATGTTTGTTTTCAACGTCATTACTTACTAATTAACTTCCATATTTGATATATATCAAATATGAAAAAGTATTATTACGGATATGAGCTAAACATAATAATACAAGAGGCAAATTACTACGTTACATTATCTCTCTTTGATATTTAATCCAAAGTTGTTTTAACAGATTTTAAAGAACCGTTCAGTATATGGAAATTTAGCTTATTTGAAAGAAAATTCCGTAAAGGGTATGACAGATTCAAACATGATTTTTATAAACTGGATTCTTTTACTTTACACTTACTTAAAAAGCTAACGCTAAACAGACATTTTGCCATTAAGATGCTATATTTGGTACTATTTGAATTTGAAAAAGTATTATCTATTAGAGATTGGGGATTATTTTCAATATATTGGCCTGGTTGTGTCACAAAGATTAATGGCTTTGCAACAATTTTGTGAAATTAAAAGTTAATGTTGTATCACGTGATTAGAATCACGACAACAAAAATGTTTACATACTTCCAATTTGGGTGTTGCCCCCTTTGAAAAACAAAAATAAATAAAAAAAGCGCACCACATAGTTGAGCACGCTAAAAGATCTAAATATTGCGCTGTGACCTGTCTCGAAGACTCCCAAAATAAAAATGAAAAAGATTTTTTTATTTTTATTTTTTTTTTTTTTCCTGAGAAACGACAACGTAATCCTTTCTCCTTCCTTTTCTCCCTAACCAAATTTACAAATCATCATTGAAAACACACAAAACCTCCAGCTTCACATTAGTTTTCCGGGTTCTTTTACGCCTTTTGAAGCTTCTCCATTGATCGACGTCTGCTCCATTTAAAACTCAGTTTTCAAGTGATTTTCTCGTTATTTTCGCAGGTGCTGAGAGTAAGGTATAAAAATAGCAGCTACCACCAACCACACGGGAGATTCTGCAATAGCCAAATTGCAAATACGAGAGAGGGAATATAAAACTCGCATTTTCAATAGTTTGCTGGCTTTTGCAACTGCAGCAACTTTTCTTCATCCAGCCGTCACCAAAGCAAATATTGATTAGCCGTTCTGAAGCTCTCGTTTGAACTCTACAAGGTTTGCCGACAAAAGCCTGGCGCTGAAACACTTGTAATCATCTTCTTGCATTCCGCAGAACCGAAAAATCTGTAAAACAGTAAGTATCTAGCATTTGGTTGCTTGGCATACGTTTCTAACAACTTTCAGTGGACGGAGATCCAAAAAGATCCTACGATGTTGAGGGAGGAGTCCTAGGCTCCAACTTTTCCAGGAAGAAGTCTCTTGTCAGACCCGACAGAGCTCGAATGGACCCAAGTCACCCCCAATATCATTACGCACATCGTACGGCACAACATGGTAGCCATATGAATGTGCAGCCTTCAGCCACTGGAAACGATCCTAAACTTCAGGAGTTTGGCTCTCAACAACCTATCCCTCTTGCGGACATGAGCCACCACCAGTTTGTTCCAGATAGCCAACGAATAGCGGAAGAGGTTGTGACCGACGTTCCGTTACACAACTTGCATGGCAGGCCATCTCTTTCTGGCCCTGCCGACGAATACAGATATTCCGAAGACTCAGAAAAGGCTCCCTACCAGGTACAGCCCGGACAAGCCTATTCTCCGCAACATTACGGGGGCCATGAAGGCCAAACTGGCACTATTGATGCTGACACTTTGTTGAATTCAAAAAGACTCAGCACAGCAGCTGCTAAGGAGAAGGAAAAGGAAAAAGATATTGGGCCTCCCCCTTCTCCTTGGAGAATGTATTGCTATATTATTACTTTTTGGGCACCTCCGTTTCTAATGAAATACTTTGGAATGCCAACGCGGGACCGACAGGTTGCTTGGCGTGAGAAAATCGGCCTCATTACTGTTATTCTCTTGGTGGCAACTTTTGTAGCATATCTGACTTTTGGATTCACTGCTACCGTTTGTAACGCTAATGTTGTCCGGCTTCGTAATAATGAGGTCACCTCTGGTATGCTAATCATTCACGGTCACGTCTATGACCTTACTCTATCCAAGCATCCCGCAGCGCATGGTGTGCCGCCCCAATCTAATATTTTGTATCCCCCAGTTAACGCTGGAGGCCAGGATGCTTCTTTTCTTTTCCAAAACGTTAACGGAAACTGTCTGAATGTCCTCACCCCTCGTGAGAACTCTACAATCCCCAAAAATGGCAACGAACTGGCTTACTACATGCCGTGCCGGACATTTGCTCAAGACGGCACTACACAGCCCAATTTTACTACCCAATACTACGATGGCTGGGCTTGCCATACCTCTTATGCAGCCAGAAGTGCTCTCTGGGGCTTAAAAATTGCTGGTGAAGTTTATTTTACATGGGAGGATATTCGGAACTCATCTAGAAACCTTGTTGTTTTTAATGGCAACGTCATAGATCTAGACCTCATTGATTGGATTGACACAGACTCGGTGAATGTACCTGATAACTTTTATGAACTAAAGAATGATGAGACTCTTCATGGCACCGATGTTTCTCAAGTGCTTGCTCAAGGAGACTCTCGAAAAATGATTAAATGTCTTTCTGACATTGCTCTGGTTGGGTATGTTGATTCTGATCAAATTGGCTGTCTAGCATCTAAAGTGGTTTTGTACGTTTCTTTGGTTTTCATTCTTGGTATTGTTGGTATCAAGTTTATTTTCGCTCTTTACTTCAAGTGGTTCGTAACAGGGAAGCAAGGTGCCAACTACATGAGCAACAAGGATATTGCTAAAAGAGAAAACGAGATTGAAGATTGGTCAAACAACATTTATGCTCAAGGCCCCATTAAAAATGCTAGTGCCGTCAAGCCTTTTCAACACCAAAATAATCGGTCATCTATTTTCCGACCCAGAAGTGCTATGCCACATGGAAATATCACTATGGGCTCGCAGGTTCCTTCTGCCTCTACTTCGAAACTGATTCCTGCTGGCGCTTATCAGCATGATAATGCTACAGTATCTCGAGTTTCTTTCTTTGGCAATGAAGATCCATACCGCACTACGAAGTCCTTCACTGGTGACACTTCATACCTTGGAGCTACTCAAGATCTGGACAATAGTTTCCAAGAAAATATCGAGCTTGGCTCTCCAGAATACCTTGTCGCTCAACCTCCTATTGATTATCAACCTTTTGGATTTCCCCTTGCTCACACAATCTGTCTCGTTACTGCATACTCTGAATCAGTGGAAGGCCTTCGGACCACTCTTGACTCCGTAGCTACGACTGACTACCCAAACTCTCACAAACTCATTCTCGTCATTTGCGATGGTCTCATCAAAGGTTCCGGTAACGACATGACTACCCCAGAAATTGCTCTTTCCATGATGAAAGATTTTACAGAACCACCCGAGGAGGTCCAGCCTTACTCTTATGTTTCTGTAGTAAGTGGTTCCAAGCGACATAACATGGCCAAGGTCCATGCAGGTTTCTATAAGTACGATAACAGCACCATGGATCCTTCCAAGCAACAGCGAGTTCCTATGATTACTATTGTTAAGTGTGGAACTCCTGCGGAGCAAGGATCTTCTAAGCCAGGAAATAGAGGTAAACGTGATGGTCAGGTTATTTTAATGAGTTTCTTGCAGCGTGTTATGTTTGATGAGCGAATGACTGAACTTGAATATGAAATGTTCAACGGTATTTGGAAAGTCACTGGTGTTGCTCCGGATTTTTATGAAATCGTGTTAATGGTGGATGCGGATACTAAAGTATTTCCTGATTCAATTACGCATATGGTTGCTTGTATGGTTAAGGACCCTGAAATCATGGGGCTATGCGGTGAAACTAAAATTTCTAATAAGCGAGACTCTTGGACTACTATGATGCAGGTGTTTGAATATTTTATTTCTCATCATCAGGCCAAGGCATTCGAATCTGTGTTTGGTGGTGTAACATGTTTGCCAGGCTGTTTCTGCATGTATCGTATCAAAGCACCGAAAGGTGAGGAAGGTTATTGGGTCCCCATTTTGGCCAATCCTGATATCGTGGAGCGCTACTCCGAAAATGTTGTTGATACACTGCACAAAAAGAATCTTTTGCTACTCGGTGAGGATCGTTACTTGTCAACACTTATGTTGAGAACTTTTCCTAAGCGTAAGCAGATCTTTGTTCCCAAGGCTGCATGTAAGACTATTGTTCCTGACAAGTTTTCAATCTTGCTCTCCCAGCGTCGTCGTTGGATTAACTCTACTGTGCACAATTTAATGGAATTGGTTTTGGTACGTGATTTGTGTGGCGTGTTTTGCATTTCCATGCAGTTTGTCGTGTTTATCGAACTTGTCGGTACTCTTGTTCTTCCCGCAGCCATTTCGTTCACCATTTATGTCATTATTATCTCAATTGTCAAAAAACCCACTCCTGTACTTTCCCTTGTCTTACTTGCCCTTATCTTGGGTCTTCCTGGTGTCTTGATTGTCGTTACAGCTTCTAGACCTTCTTACATTCTTTGGATGTTTGTTTACTTGTTGTCTCTTCCCCTTTGGAACTTTGTTCTTCCATGTTATGCCTACTGGAAATTTGACGACTTTTCTTGGGGTGATACCCGTACCATTGCTGGAGGAGATAAAGGCGGTCATGACGATGCAGAGGGTGAGTTCGATTCTAGCCAGATTGTTATGAAGCGTTGGAGAGATTTTGAACGTGATAGGCATCGATTTGTACCTGCTCCTCCTCAAATGAGCTGGATTAACGATAGAACTATGAGTGATTATTCGTCACCCCAATTACAGGGTGTCAGATCACATATTATGAGCTCAGGCACGCCTGTATCTGAGTTTTCCGATATGCGGCAGGTGGAATCTCATCAAGCAATGATTTAAACCAAACAAGACTATTATTTCATAAGAAAAGAAAAAAAAAAGCCATTTATTTATATTTTATAATTTCATCAACCAATGCCATCTTGAATTGTTAGTTACCTCACTCAAATTCATGACACAAGAGGCACTCTTTGTACAGTCATAGTGAAGTCTTAAAATCACTACCACATATTCCCGTTATACATGAATTTAGTTAATCTACAATTACAGCTTCTTTTTTTTTGTCTGTCTATTAGCGTCTAGTATTATTATTAGGAGAAAGATGAAAATAATCACAATACAAAATGAAAATAAAACAAAACCATTTTGAGCTATGAATGAATACCCTGAGCTTTGCCCATTTTAAACAATAATTTTTGTAGCAAGCTCAAAATAAACTTGTCATTCTCCGCAATAGGAATAGCCTTGACCGTCAGTGGAAACAAGGGTAATAGAGAAGATTCTTCGTTTTTGCTAGACTCGATGATCAACTCAAGAGATTTCACTAGTTCAAGACGTTGAATCTTTGGCATGGGGAGATTGCCTCGTAAAGGATGATCAGTAATGTATAGATATAAAACTAAAGCGACGCGAAGTATGATGTAATCAGTGGCTAGAAGAGAAATAGAAGGACCATTCTGTCTGAATGTAGAACTACTGCTGAGATTTGCTGGTAAAAATGCCAAGGAAGCAATGGCTTCCATACAGATATACGCAAACTTCTGGCGTGGTTTTGGAAACAGCCTGTCGGTAGACCCAAAAAAAGTGTTGGTATTAATGTATTTCATGGCTTCACGAGGGAGTAAAAGAGTGGATTTTGCCTCGTGCGGTAATGTTGCAAATGAGAAATCCTGTACGGATGAAATCACAGGAGATGAAGATGAAGAGGAAAACCTTGGCATGTCGTAGATGAATGACGCTTGAAAAAGAGCTTCTAAAATTTTGTCCCAAAACACACTTGGAACAGGAACATTCAAAGTTATGGTTCTGCCAGGCGTAGTACTATCGCCCAAGAAGTAACCCATAAACTTTTCGTAACTTTGAATATCAAACTTTTCATATTCGGGGCTTACTTGCAAAGCACTTATTTCTGAAGTTAGCTTTGTTGCAGGAAACTGTAGAATATTACGGCCAGCCAGCAGGATGCTCACAGCACCCTCTCCAAACAAATTCCAAAGTTTCAAAACTTCAGGTGAAAACTCTCCTGCATTGACTGACGCAAAAATTGAAATTGAAAAGTCCACTACTTCCAGGAACCTGACTGTCGCCAACTCCCATAATTGGAATTTGTTAGATGCAATGATATAGGTATCAAATTTGGCATTCATGGGAACTAATATCGATTCTACCACGCGAGAAATAGTCCCCTCAATGAAAATATCAGAAAACTGTTTAGCTTTTTTAAGCATACTCTCCATTAAATTTAAAGAATGCACTGCAAGTGACACAAAAGTTGGCCGGCGATACTGTTCCTTATTTTGACTCGGGTTAGCACTGTCACTAATATTTTTTAAGACAGTTTTGTCGAAGGGAAGCGTTACAAGCTCACCAAGCAAATTTAAAATTTGATCAATGTTATATGCGCTTGATAATTCGATGGATTCGATCCGCTTAAAAGCAGCAGATTGCAACGGTGACAAATGATCCTTGTCCGAAGAATATGGAGATAATACTGGATATGTCGCACATTTCTGCAAAACCATAACTGTGCTAGCAACTCGTTCATGAGAGAATTGAGATGTTACATTAAATAAAACCTCGTGAAGCTCAACTAATGCAGTATAAGCATCTTGCGCTGCCTTTGGTGCCACCAAGTTTGGCAAAATCTCTTGCTGGACCCAAAACATCCATACTCGATTCGTACAATTTTCAGGAAAATCAATCTTGTGATGAGAAAGGCCTTCTAAAATGGTGTAAAGTGATTTATACACAGAAAGCGACACACTTAGACGACCACAGGAAGAAAACTTTTGCAAATGATCTAGCAGGCAAATCCATTGTTTCTCAAAATGTGGCTCCTTCAAAAAAATGTTCATAAAAGTTGAATATAAATTGCCCAGACCAGAAAAAATCAAACTCAATGTTTCACACCATTCCAAATCAACTGTCTCCGAAAAAATTTCTTTTGAAAACGGGTCATGGCTCATTACAGTTTCTAAAACAATAACCTGACATGCCTTCCAAACCCTTGGCGGAAGTCGGCCTCCATGAGCCTCGAATATCCGAAAAAGAATTTGAACGGCACCATTTCTTACTTGTGGACGAGGGTCATAAGCAATAGCTGCAAGTCTGAGTAATGCTACCATCCAAAGTGCATTGAGTGAATCGCAAATGTCAGATCTCTGCGACATTTCAAACAAGTCTTGCTTGGTGACAACTTCCGCACTCAAATCATAACCAATATCTTTACTGATATTTTTCGAAGTTCGCGGCTGCTTTTTTGCCGCTTCTTCGCCCAGTATCCCGCGAAGATTATCTGAAACTATCCAGAAAAAACTAATTGAGGTGAATGAAATGTTCAAGTCACCCTCCTGATGGCAAAACTTGTATAGTGTATCAATTAGACGGATTAAACAAGAAACAGGCAAATTCCCCAAAAAGTCATTGCAGACCAGTTGAATTGAATCGAATCCAGACTTGACAAGAAGAATAGAGCGATCAACTAAAAGCCGCCGGTTCTGAATTTCCAGGTTGGACAGGCTTTCTGAAAGCCAACTGAAAACCGTATCAATAATGTCAAAAACAATATCCCAGCCGTCCTGCAAGCTGCCACCAGAGTGGTCTAATATTTTATTAAGGTAGTCAATAGCCATGACGTGAAGTTTGCATTCTGTATTTAGGTGGATAACGGACCCATCGGAAGGAAGACCCAACTCAACAACCTTTGAGACCTGACGAGTCAGAGTTTCCAGAACTAGTTTCTGAGCCATTGGCGTGCTCTTTGAATTTTCTTCTTTTTGAAGCTCGTGAGCCGCCATAGAGTTCTTACGAATCACTTCGTTCAATACCTGGGATGCACGAATCCTATGATCAGAGCTTAACTGCCTTGATGTTTGTACAGACATTAGGAAATTTGTGAAAAGGTGCCAAGTTTTTACCTCTTGTTCGTCCAATGCGATGAAGCGAAATGCATTTCGATTACACACTGCACCTAGAAAGTCAAACAAGAAAGTTGGGTCACAGGATTCAAAATTACCAATTCCTGCAATGACCAGTTCATCTCTGGATGTTTCAGTGGGCATATTTAATACCAAAAACGAGAGGTTAACAATACATAAAATGAGGTCATAAAACGACGCACTTGAGTAATCTTTGCTAGAGTCAAGAAGTCTGCGCACAGAATTTTCAACAGTTTGATACTCCGATCCAAGATGAGAAAATGGTAAAGGAGCGGTCTCAATATTATATTCAGACAGACCTTTTGAAGTTGATCCTCGGCGGCTCTCACCGGCACTAGAAGTAGCCATGAATTGAGAGTATTGGATTGTTTCTAGCAAGATAGTCCAGCCTTGGCCTAAAGAAGAACCCAGTGAAATACCAAGATTCAAAAGAGCTCTAAGACAAAGAATATTTCTCGAAGTCAGTACAAGCTTGCTCGTATTATTAGCTGAAGAATAACCAGCACTGGGTGATCGCGCATGATCCCTTCCAATTGTTGGGCTTAAAGATCCCACTAATGATTCCATGCTCAGTAGTCCTGGCTTAGACTGCTGTACATGAGCTTGTTCCAAGGAATCTGCCACCGTAACGCTAAATTTACCCAGAAGCGACAAAAATGCGTCTCTTGAGCTAGTTATACCAAGAATTCCTGATACATGTGTAAATTTTTGGGCTGACCTCACAAGGGAATGATACATTTCTGAATCCAAAGTGGCCTGAAAAAATGTAGTGTACGAAGATAGGAGTTCAGGCCAGCAAACCCCTACGAGGGAAGTCATAATTACCATGTGATCTTGAAGGCTTGGCTGTTTTGGATCGGACAGATTCTTTTCGTGGGATGGCGATGGAGATCTCGAGCGCTGAAGCTCCTCGCGTAAGTCAGTCTGAGAAGTGGTAAAAGTAGCACCCGCCAGTCTTGGGCGTCTCTTTTCGCTTGAATTTGCAAAGACCGACCTCGCCAAGCCTTCCGAAAGAGAGCTAACACACTGCAAGGCTAGATAATATAAATAACTTGGTGGAAGGCTGGGTGGCTCAGATTTGTCTAATAGGTCAATGCAGGATGAGCGTACAGTTGATGTTTTTAAGGAAATACCCTTAATTTGCACGAGATCAACAGAGCTTCTATTTCCAGTTGTGCTTGTGAAATCTGCAAAATTTGTTAAACCGGAGGAAGTGTTGCGAGATAGTTGAGCTTCATCCGGCACAATGAGAGGAGTTGAAGCTTGACCCAGGCCAATAACGTTAGGCTGTTCAGCAGAAAGTTTATCAAGGGCAGATACCCAGCTTTTAACTATTGCTCTGCGACCATCTTGAAAGTCGTAAAGGTTGTAAATATCTTGTATGAGCGAAAATTCCGAGCAAACACCTTGAAAAACTTCCATACACAAAACACGTTTCCAGTAAGAGGCGGCCTCAGGCTCTAGCATATGAGCAACTAATGATAAAATGACTTCGCATTCTACTACAAGTGTAGACAACTGCCTACGGATCAGCAAACAAAGAATTCGAGTTACTCTAACCGTAACAGGGAAATCTCTCTTTTCAGAAAACGCACGAAGAAGCAAGGGAACAGCTCGCGTACGAAGGACATAGCAAAATTCAACATGATTAATAAAAATATCGCTGTGCGTAGTCAAAATGCTTTCAATCAATTCAAGTCCGACGGTTTCTGGAAGATGCCCGAACTGAAGGAATAAGGGCTTTTGGCGTTCAATGAGATTGCATATGTCAAAAAATACTCGCAAAGCATCGTATGCTGCTGGGCTGACAAGAATTTTATCGTTATTATCAATGGGGACTTCAAAAGTTTTTGGTAAGGGTTCAGGAGAATTGTCTTCAGCGACAACTTTGTCGAAAACCGAGATAATGAGTTGCTGTAGAGTTGCAAGGGCTGTATTAACTACAGCAGGTATTTTGTTACCTCCTTGTAATATATAGCAAATGAGTAAAAGCTCCACAATTAATTTGTTGAACATAAAATCGCCGTAATTCTGTATCAATGACGGAAGTGATTGTAGTATTTTTAATTGTATTTCTACACCGAGATGAGTAGCCTCCTTAAGGGCATCCAAAACTTCTACCATTCGGTCCGGAGGTAGACCTTCAAAATTAATGAGGATGTGCAAGCATTGAACGGCGGTTGCACTGTACTTTGCATTTCTCGTTGAGCACGCTATGAGAAAAGGGCTAATAAAGTCTGAATGCTTCGACAAACCTGCAAAGGATTAGTATGTAATACTGATTAAATCATAAATTTCATACTTTTGAGAAATTGAGGTTCGTCTGTGTTCGGAGTATATGTTTTAAGGATATCTAGACTTTTCTCCGAAGCCTGGAGGATAAGTGTCAGTAAAAGGATATGTAAAATTAGGCAACCAAACTCACCTGTCGCAGTTCTGCATTCCGTCGCTTAGTCTGTGAAATTAAATTGCTGAGCTCCGTAGATATTTGGTGAACGGTCGACATTTTCCAGATATTACTGATCTGAGCTCAATGGCTTTTAATCTAACAGCACAGAATTCCTATCTTTTAGCAATTCACCCTAAAGCTGTATAACTAACGTGCAAGATGAAGTTATTGAGTTCTCTAGTAGCCAAAATTTTAATTCAAATAGCTTCTTTCTTAGTTAGAAAAGAAAAAAGGCGCTTTGGATGAAGTCCAGAATTGAATGCAATGTTCCACAGGTATTTCCAGCTGCGGTTTTCAAAGGATAAGGTTGTCGTGGTCATTGACAAAAGTGACTAACGTAATCATTAGTAATTAAAGCCTAACAATATTAGCTAATTACGAAACTATATTACCCTACGTGATCAGAATTTTTTGGCTGTAGAACCAGTCAAACACAGTTAATTTTTTTCTCCCCTCCATGACTTTCTCTCTTCCGAAGCTGCTATACTTTGATCGCTCCGACCATTGTGTAATTAAAATGTTATCGGGTCTGTCCTTGTCAAGGAAAGCTTTGAGCAGCACCACTGCGAAGTGTGCTTTAAGGTCTGCTTTCTCTACAAACAGCTGTCTACAAGATGGGCTTAGTGTCCAGCGTAGACGTAACTCTTTTTCACTCTCTACTGAGGCACTCAAAGCTGCTAACTCGAATCGATACAAATCTTCGTCTACCCCTCCTGCTTCGCTAAAGTCTAAGTCGGTTCCCATTTCTACGAGTCTTCTTGAACAAACTTCTGCGCCCAAAAATATGCAGGCAAAAGAACTGGCCTTGGATATGTTTTTTTCGGGTCATCGTCCCTTGTTTTTGATGGACCACTTTGGTCCGGATGCACGAGCTGAAGCTGGAATTAAAACCAATACTTCGCCAGATAATCGAGAATATATGCCCTGGGACGTTTCAGTTTCAGGACTCACGCTGAATCCTGAAATGAAGGATGTTCCCCGTCCCATCGTCCGGAACTTAGTCCCTTTTCACCCTTCGCTAACTGAGGAGGAAGCTATTACCATGGAGACTACCCGTTTACAAAAGCGACTTGAAAACGAAGCCATGTATGGATCCAGCAGTGGTAATCCAGTTAAAGTTTTCTCTATGGAAGTCAACAATAATAATCCTTCGGACAACTTCAACCAAAATGGCTTACCCAATATGCACAACAATGGAGGCAATAAAAACGTCACTGAATTCTCTATTGTTGTTGATGAAGAGCTTGCTAACCACCCCGAAGTCACGCGTAGCCTTGCCAAGATCAAAAATATGCTCCTTAACGATGCTGATGTGAGCTCTCTTCCTCAAATTGTCTACTCACCCGTATCACTATCCTTTGGTCGCTTCATTCACGCGACTAGTGTTAAGCGAAAGAGAAAGCTTAAAATGAACAAACACAAACTTCGCAAGAGACGGAAGCTGCAGCGTGCTGTTCGAAGAAAGCTCAAGCGATAATCTTTGACTTTAGATATTCACTATGGTAGAATATTATCTACTGAGTTAAAGATGTTAAAATCAACTTGTACATAGGAAAGATAATGAATAAATTGTACTATAGTACATATGCAAAATTTTGGCTAAGTGCCGGCAGGAGCTACCCTTTTTTGAGGATAAAAAAATCGTTGTAATGGAGGTTGACAAGAATGCTGTGTAGACTGTGAAATTCCCTGAGTAATTGAGGCTTTTAGAGATGAAGAAATGGTTTGTCTTTCTGAATCATTGGTAGATGACTGGAATTCTGTCAGTGGTACAGAATCAATATCGCTCGTTGAAAAGGTTGTTGGTGACCGAGACACAGACATGCCAAGTGCTATAACTGCATCCGAAAAGACTATAATTGGATGTACTGCTTTGTGGAAATATTGAGTAAATGCGGATCCTTCTTCGTAAAGGTCAACTGGAGAATTAATTACAGCATATGTGACATTTGCAGGGCATTGCTGATTGGCAAGAAGGAATTCTCGACGGTGCTGTTGTTTTCGAGGAAGATTATCCAAATTCCCACTACACTCAAAGACAGACTTATTGGTTTTCAATAAGAACAAAGAAGAATTACCTGGATTGTTGCCTGATAATAACGACTTCGAGTCACTTGAATGTCTTCTTCTTAGCTTTCCTGTCAGATTCATAACTTCTGAACCAGGATTCCGAGATCCACTGTTGAAGGCATCATTTATTTCGTCTTCAAAAAATTGTTTTCCGAGAATTCCATTTTTCTCAAAGTGACCCTCTAATCTGTGAATACGACAAGCCCATTCGTGGACCGTAATTATGGCCAGTACGGTAGTCACCCAAGCAGGAGCATCTGTCCATTCCGTAACCCAAAGATTTGCAAGGTCGACAATAAACATAGCTAAAGGAGAAGCTGCAGCCAGGATAGCCAGAATAGTTAAAAGCACCATAGACGGATGAAAAGTACCCTGTCTGTTGGTAAAAGCAAAGTACAAGACACAGCAGATATAGAGCACACTCATAGCAATTTGAAATAGGTATGAGAAAGCAGGAAGGGAGCTTACCACAAATGGCGGATGAAAAACTGAGATGCCCCAGATAGTTTGTGCCACGATTGTAAGACTCACGCCCAACCAAAGTACAATTCGCTTTTCTTTTTGGCGGGAGAACAGCGACATGGCAATCTGGACTTGAGCAAGATAAAGAAGAGTATTAAATGCTAAGTTCAGTGCACTCAGCTTTGGCATTCTGCGCAAAATATACCTAGCCTCAATGGAATCTAAGTATCCATGCTGAAATTGATCCTTGGCAATGTTTGTAAAGTAAATAAGAACAACGAGAAGGTAAACTGAAGAGCCTACCAATGAAAGCTTGTACAAAAACGGACGTTTACGTTGAAATCCTAGTACCATCAAGGTCAGGAGCCAACATAGAACAGATGATGCAGCGAGAGAGTAAATCAATGGAATAACGGAAGTCGCAAAAGCACCACCATCGGAAATCCAGGCTTCCCATCCTGCAGACTTGCTTCCAATAATAGAAGTTTGAGACGGTAACATAGGTGCGATACCAATGACTGGCCTGCCATCTACACATTGAGGATAAAAAACGGGTAAAACGGTCGCTTCAGATGGAACAACGACGGTCCTGGATCCAACGTGAAAAGTTCCAGCACGTAGAGTAACGGGTGAGCATGCACCATTATCGTAAGACGTTGTAAAGGGCTCTCGCCAAATTCCTTGTCGTTTTTTCAAAACTAGCGGCGGACTGGTAGGTGAGGAGAACTTGACATAAGAATTGGAAGTCTGGTCAGGAACAACAGTATGTCTCCCGACGAGGGCAGCAGCCGTTAATGGAACATTCAAGTGAAGCTGTCCACCGACTGATGCAAAGCGAAAGTTCTGTGAACAACGGGAAACATGAGGCAAGACAGCAATTGCAGACTTGTTGCTTAAAGATGTCGTGGAAGAGGTAGGTGCAGATCCAGGGACAGGTTCAGGAGACAGCTTTATATGGTCTTTGTACTTGTTGCATCTACCAATAATGCTATCACCCAAAGAGCACACTGTATTATCAGATTTCATTAATTATACTATCCTTATATTACCAAATGTGCTTTGTGTCAAACAAAATTGAAGTCTGACAATAAATAACAAAGGCTTAGGCGCTTGAGACACTTCAGACGTCTGCAAAACGGGTTTGAAAAATAAGGTATAGCAATAAAGTATATATTTCAAGTATACCTGCATTTATAGAAGTTCTATCACATTAGTCTTTTAGTCCTGTAGTCTTTCAGTCCGTCAGTTAACTAAATGTAAACTTCATAAAATAATGAATCTGAAAAGAGAGAAAAGACGAAAAAAAAAAAAAATTTTGAAAAAATTAAGAATAAATGTCAGTATTACGCTGAATTTCAGTGACATAAATATAGAAACCTGTAGCTGAAATCTTGGCAATTCACTTGGAGTTTTTTTTTTATGGGGCAGGTTTTTGGCCAATTCAAAATCACGTGCAAAAAGTACAGAAATTATCAAAATGACAAATGAATAGGTAATCATGACTAATAAAATATTATTTTGACATCACTTCGAAAATTACACTGTTCCAGCCTTAGATGCTGTCTCTTTCTATTCCTTCTCACCTGAAAGAGCTCATTGCCAAACATCATTCAGTAGCCATTTAGTCACAATTGGCAACTAGTTTTCCGTCAAGAAGTTTATACACAGGTCCAAATTTGAAATAAGCTTATATTTGCTAAAGTTCTGCTGGGTTTGAATGCCTTTTTTCTTGAGAGGAACGCCTAGCTCTAAAACCTCCTCTTGCATTTGTTAGACATTGTCCGAGACATGGTTAGAAGGAAAAGAGACTGGTGCCCTTAACTTTTTGAATCACACATGCTTTGACTCTCAGTATTGAAAGAATTATATTTACCTTGCGCTATACCAGTCCTTCTTTATGATCTTTTAAATTCTTTTAACTTTGTCCACGATACCCGTCTTCCGACTTCTGCTACATACCAATGCATGCCCGGCCAGTGCAACCCAGACGGGCCGAGCCATCAAAAAGTTATTTAAATCATGCTAATTCCTCTTCAGCAGCTAATTCAAAGACAAGTCGAATTGCGCCGACTAAAAACCTCAACGCTTCTTTAAATGCATTTTCCTTTTCTCCTCTCAGTGGAACCCTCAAACCATCAAACTCAACAAAAACCTTACGGAACATTCAGCCTCAGCCTCAACATTCCTACATTTCCACTGAATCTCCTCCTCGTTCCAATTCACTACCAGTCCCTAATCTCACTCGCCCCGTTCACCGTGCTAAATCAACCCCCAACTTCAACCAAGGCAATGGAAAACCTTCTGTTGGGCCTCCTCCAATGCCTTCAAATGCCGACTATGATGATAGAAAAGTTGCTTCCCCAATACCTAGGAATCTACTAGATCACCGTTTCTCAAATGCATCTTCAACAACTACTAATGCCACAACAGTTACTATAAGCACGTACTCCGATAGAAGCAGTACCAGTAGCAATACTTTATATCCCCCATCTCAAAAGGTTTCTCCTATTCGCCCAAATATTTCCGCTGAACTTGGACCTCTTACTAAAGATATATCTAGCATGAGAGGAAGCACCTATTCGCATTCATACACAGAGTCGGCTTCTTCTCAGTACATTTCTGCAATTGACATTATCAACGACTATACGGACGATCTAAGTCGCACATCATCAGCTGAACACTCAAATAAGGATGCGAATCAACCGCATATTCCTCCCGCTAGTATGGCCGCTAATGAATCTCAACGGAGTCCAGCAGCTAGGCATGTCCCAACTGCATCAGTTCAGTCAAATCCTAGCTTCATTACTCAACCAGAGCCGCCTAGAGACCGGTACGGTTTTAAAAAGGAAAGCCCTCACATTACGGAAGCACAATACAATAAATGGTGGTCTGGATATCATCCATATATTGAGCGACGAAAAAAGAAATGGGTCCGACTTTTGAAAGACGCTGGTCTGTCGATTGATAATGATGCTCCTACAATATTTCCTGAGAAATCAGATAAAGTAAAACGCTATATTCGCAAAGGCATTCCTGCCGAATGGCGGGGCAATGCGTGGTTTTTCTACGCTCGGGGACACGAAAAGCTGGCCGCCAACCGGGGATTGTACGATAAGCTTTGTAAGCAAGCTGAAGATCTTAAGAGTTCTGATAGTGAAATTATTGAACGAGATCTACATCGCACATTTCCGGATAATGTGAAGTTCAGATCAGATTTTTCACCTGATGGCGGGCGTTCCAGAGAGACTGAAGCACCTATGATCACATCGCTAAGGACTGTTCTTCGATCATTTTCAATCTATCAACCTAAGATTGGATACTGTCAAAGTTTAAACTTTTTAGCGGGTCTTTTGCTACTATTTTTGGATGAGGAAAAATCATTCTGGATGCTGGTCATTATCACGGAGAGGTATCTTCCAGGGGCGCACGAGGTATCATTAGAAGGTGTGAATATTGATCAAGGAGTGCTCATGTTATGTGTTAAGGAGTCTTTACCAAAATTATGGACTAGAATTGGTGTCAACTTCGAGGGTGAGCACTACAATAGCGTGTTGACAAAACTCCCTCCGATCACTCTTTGTACAGCAGCCTGGTTCATGAGTGGCTTCATTGGAATTCTGCCTATTGAAACAGTTTTGCGAGTATGGGACTGTTTATTCTACGAGGAGTCCAAAACATTTTTCAGAATTGCGCTTACGATTTTTAAAGTCGCCGAACCGGAGATTGAGCGTCTCGGGGACCCCATGGAAATCTTTCAAGTAATTCAGGCACTCCCCAAGCGTCTCATAGATGCGTCTGCATTACTGACGATGTGTTTCAAACGACGTAGTGGATTTAAACAAATTTCACAAGACGAAATTGCACAACTTAGGACATTTGTCAAAGATCGCCGGAAACAAGCATTGCGAGCTTCAATTCAAGAAGGGAATCAAAATGAGGAGAATATATCATCTGAAATCGGTAACACTTCCTTCAGCCTTCACCAGCCATTGTCGCATAGAGCCAAAAAGCAATCATCGCCTTCTTTAGCAGTGATGCCATCAATTCAAGCGCAAACTCTATATGTCCCAAATGATTTGGATGAGTACTCTAATTTTAAGCATGGTAGTAGCCGGCAGTCTCATAATTTTGGATTGTCACGACGTATGAAGTCATTACGGAAATCAAGTCGGCATGGGTGAGATTCTATATTCTAAAATATTACATTGTTAATAGAAGCAGAAACAAAAACCAATAAAGCTATACTAGTAGAAACTTAATAATAATAGTAATTATAATAATGCAAAGATATGAAAATTAGATACACGGGCTCTTACCAGAATGGAGATAAATTTCTGGGTTACTCACTTTTGGTTTTGTCTTGAATTACCTACTTTTTTTAACCCAGGATTCTTGGTAATTGAAAGTAATTTCCATTATGACTTGCCAGAAAAAAGGTCAAGTTATTTAGTTGCAAATTCTCATATATACTTTTTTAGTTATGTTGCAATTGTCTAAAGTATTATTCCAAAACAAGTTGAATTTTTATCATTTCAATCTTTAGACTCTCCTGCGTCGGCCCGTAGTAGTACCACTGCGGCCAATTCCCGAAGCCCTACTAGTTGATGAATAAGCTCTGCTTATTAAACTAAGATCTCGCTGAATTGACGAAGCTACAGGGCGCGTAGCAGTTGAGGACGTCCGAGCTTTCTCTATATACTCAGGAGCAGCTGTCGGCAAATCAGAACTGTCGTCTATAGCTTGTTCAAATTGAATCAAATCAGAGCCACAAGGACCAAAGCCCATGAGCGCACGAGATTTTGGAAACAAATTGTTTTGAGCACGCTGCCTTAAAAAATTGATAGACGTATTATTGACATGACTGTTTTCAGGTTTTTGATTTGTGACGGGGTCAGATGCAGACTCAAAAGGATTTCTAATGGGCTCGGTTTTAGAAGAAGGTACCATGTTTTGAAAAAGCAACTCCGAAGATTGAGGACTTGTTGAAACGTGTAGAGGAAGACCAGGATCTGTAGAGTTGTCTTCTCGGCGAGGGAGAGTGATTCCAAGATCATGAATAGTTCTGCCCAAGAAATGAATCAATCTGCTGCGCCTTGTTGAGTATAACTTGCCGTCAGCAAAATTACTTCTGAAAGTAAAAGCACACGTTAAAGTAACGCGGTCTAGGTCAGGGAACTCAGTGCAAGACACAAATGGATCCTTTTGGTAGTCGCGGGGATTATCTAGACAAAACTGGTTCATCATTTCAACAAACAAGTCGAGCTGATCAAAGGTAGTCTCTGGAAGACCAAGTAGTAACTTGAATGTGAGAGTCATGGGTCCAGACCGGCTGACGTTGTCAATCCATTGGGTATTAAGGACTGAATTGGGCGCCTGAACAATAGCCCCATCAAGGACACGAGTGAAAACAGTGTATAGTAAAGAGATTTCCTTTACAGTGTACGAGTCAGTACCAATATCAACTCGGTCTCCAACATCAATGGGATGTTTCACAAACAAAAATACGCAGGACGCTGTAATTTCTTGAGCAGTTGTAGAAAAGACAAAGGAAAGAGCCAAGATACTAGTGCCCAAAGTAGCGAGAACGGAACTAACGCTTGGGGCAAGCATGCCAATGAAGACAATGATAATTATGATGAATACGATAAACAATAACACGTTATGAAGCTTCTGGATAGCAGAATCAACATCCTTGAGTGATTAGTACACCGAACGACGTTCATGGCAAATTTCAACAACAGCGGAAATCATTTCATCAAGCGTTATGTTCCCATTGCCATCAATATCGAGAACTCTGAATATATTTTCGCAGTCCATTCGACGATCTTCACCCAGAATTTCAAGTAGGTCATCAACTGTTAAATGCTCCTCTCCCTCCAGCACTAACGACATCCAAATGCGTTTTGCAAGAACTTCAGCCAATGCTTCTGAGTTCATGGAGTCCGCAATAGTACTACTGACCCAGCTCCGAATTTCATCATTTCCCAAACTCTCACCACGCGCTACCTTACCTATCGTTTGTGTTGCAATATCAAAAGCATGATTAACACGTCCAAAAAACTTTTGCAGATTGTGACTGTGTGCAATTTTATTGGCAATCATTCCTGTTCTAGTGTTGTTACCTTTGAAAAACAGACCGCTTTGTAAGTGCATGTCTTCTTCAGAAAACTCAGGACAGAATGGAGGAAACGGAATGCATGCATAATAAAGCAGATCAGACAGAGTCCGGATAGATTGCTTGTTGTCTTTGATTCGTGCCGCAAATCGGGTCTTGTGGAAAGAAACAGAGATTAAGTGAATCACTGTTCGCTCCCCAAGATAGACAAGAGACGAAACAAGTATTGCAACTAAGATATTGTTCATCACCTTTTGCCATGCTGCCGTAGCATCCGTACTATTGGCATTTGCCTTTTGTGTCATTACCGGCATAAATGTGCACAATGATACTAGGGCCCAGAAAACTAATGTCATAGGAACTTCCAAAGCTTGTAATACTGACCTGTACTTTTTAAGACCTGGTGCAACGATACTAGCAAGAAATTTGTATGCATGGGGAACGAGATTCGCAACAATGCGAGACACCCACAAGGAGCCCCAAACAATCTCCAGCCAGATGAAGATCCACATAAGCTGAGCATCACCAAGTGTGGCATCAGGGTTTGCCCAAGCACCGACGGCTAATGGAATAAATAAAATGGCTGCTAGTGGAATCCAGTAAAAAAAGCATCTCAAGATCAACGAAAACTTTATCAAAGTAAGGATCAAGTTACGCAGATAGTTGATAACTCTAGAGCCCTTACTCTTCTTCTTCTTCTTTTTTTCCTTGCGCTCATAGTGGCGCTTCCCCCTTCGACGAGGCGTTGCAGTGCCACTCGTATGAGTATCAGAGTCTTCATCAGAACTGTTGTTCTTGTTAAGATCATGCTTTATTTTTTTGGTGTCCAAGTCTCCCATGACATGCTTGATTTCGACATACTCCTCGTCGCTGGACTCGCTAGAATTTTCTTCGTCAACTGTCTCAAGTAGCCTTGATTTGTCATTTTCCTCTTGGTACGGTTTTTGTTGCATGTCACGATATATGGGATCATTATTGCCATATGCATGTGGGCCTGACAAGTTCGAAGGAGCTGTAAGATTAGCCCCCGTTTGAACCTGTGTGTTTGAGTCGTCTGAAATCGGGGAGTAAGGGGAAACGTAAGCCGTGAATGTGTTCCTTGATGGAACAGTAGTATCGAAGTCTACTTGTGGTTGGATCCCTTGGGAGGGAGTGGCTTGTGGAAAGGTTGTAGGTATCTGTACATCCGGTTCCGAAGGGCTTTTAAAAGTATCCTGCTGTCGCCGTCCAGAAAATGATTGGTTTTTTGATAACCGACTCTCGTCGTTTGGCAAAAAGGAGCTGGCAGTTTCAGATTTTGTCAAAGGAATGGTCTGATCGTGGTCCATATCATAATCAGAGTTCAAATTAATGTTGGAAAGTGGGATATCCTGTGAGCCCTTGCGAACTCTGGGATCATCGTTTGTCATTGCGTGAGTATGATTAAAGGTTTAGAGATAGTACCAGACTGAATTTCTTTAATTATTCCCTTGAGTGAGAGAGAAAATGCTAGCAAGAAAAAAAGAGAGGAGGGGAAATTTCAAAGATATATTTAGTGCAAATTGGCCTTGAAAAAAAAAAAAAAAAAAAAAAAAATATTTTTTTTTTTCTTAGTTTAAAAAAATTTATGGATTTATTAATGTTAAATAGTAAGTATAAAAAAAAAAAAAAAGCAGATAAAAATTTATAGAGAAATATTTGTTATTGTAATAAATAAAGTGGAAAAGAAGATACAGAGGTGTGGAAAGATAGGTGTTTTCACAACGGTGG
>JAKVQY010000161.1:2312-23554 GCA_030463045.1 Geotrichum macrosporum
AAAAAAAAAACGAATAATAAAACTAAAAAAAGGGAAAAAAAGGGAAAAAAAAAAAAAAAAAAAAAAAAAAAATTTTAGCCAGGGTGGTAAATATAGTGATTTATTAGAATTTTTTTTTTTTTTTGAATTCCTTCTCCTTTCCTCCTTCATATATATATTTTTTCTCCTTCTTCTTCTTTCTTTCCTTAGCATTTATCATTTCAAATCGCCAGGAAAACACCTTCTTTAATCATGGCTGAAGGATATCGAAGTCTCGTGCCGGCCAATCCTTTTGTGTCGAGGCGAGTGTTCGCTGTGCTTTCTACTTTGGCCCTATTCACTATTGGATACGTTTGTCTATTCACGCTCACCGATATCTCTCTTTCTATGCCCAAATTCCGTGGCTCCAGTTTGCAGGCTCTTCATGATAGTAACACAGCAGACAGCGATAACTCTGGAATCTCGATTGAAGCGACCCTGGATGGAAGTTCTGAAAAGGCGAGCGATCATTCTAATGATATTACCACTGGCGGACTCACTGTTGAAGACTTTAAAAGCAAGGAGCCCACGTACCATTCAGGGCTGGAAGCCTTTAGAATGCTCAGTAATGATGCGTGGAGACCTGCAGAGTCATATGAATACACACAGAGTTCTCCAGAAAATAGACCCCAACTGGGCGATCTCAGTTCATTTAATAATAAGGCCGAATATCTTAAGCAGAGTCTTGTAGCTGATTACGCCAACAGTACCGATAAAATCTTTCTCATGATCAAGACTGGCGCAACGGTTCTTTGGCAAAGACTCCCTATTCATCTTAGTACTACACTTACTAGAGTGCCTAACTTTGCACTCTATGCTGATGTAGCAAGCAGTGTTGCAGGTCATGAGGTTATCGATGTTTTGCAAAATGTGACGGAAGAGACAAAAAATGACGATCAGTTTAAAATGTATCGTCGTCTTCGTAGCTTGCGACAAGCTCACGGTGCCGTCGATCCTTCTGAAACAAAACTCAGTGGTGGATGGGACTTGGATAAGTTCAAGAATATTCCCATGTAGAAGCATGCCTACGAAACTTCTCCCGACTCTGAATGGTACGTTTTTATGGATGCAGATACCTACTTTATGATCGACAACCTCATGGATTGGCTCAAGACTCTTGATCCTGAAGATCCTTTATATCTGGGCTCATCTGCACAACTGGGTGGAATTTCTTTTGCTCACGGCGGTAGTGGTGTTGTTCTCTCTCGTAAAGCCATCGAGGTTTCAATCGGACAACATCCTGAGATTGTAACTGAGTCAGAGAAACATGCCCTGGAAGTATGCTGTGGTGACTACATGGTGGCCTACATGTTGAAGAAATACGACATTTTGATTTCTGCTGGTTATGATTACCCTCACGTTGGCTACAAATTCCAAGGAAACAGCTTTCAAACTCTCATGTTAAACAAGGAAACGTGGTGCCAAAAGGTGGTTTCGTTCCATCACTTGACTGGTCAGGATATCGAAACTCTTTGGGAGTATGAACGTCTGATTGGTCCTGAGCGACGCAAGAATATTCTTTACGGTGATATGTACCGTGATTTCGTTGCCCCTTATATTGAGGAAGTCAAGCATGAGTGGGATAACTTTGCTAGACAAACTGTTGCCTCTTCTAAGATGGACGACGAGGAATTGAAAAACAATCCAAAGAAGAAATTTTCTACTCCCCGACCTTGGGAATCTCAGGAAGACTGCCAGAAGGCTTGTAATGATAACGAAGACTGCTATATGTGGCGCTACATGCCTCGTGAAAAGTACTGCGGTATTGACTCATCAATCCGCTTGGGTTCTCCTTACTTTGAGTGGGCTAAGTACGGTGATGAGAAAGACTTTGACAAATCTGAGATTGTTTCGGGATACAACATTGAACGAATTCGAAACTTGAGGAGACGCAAACTCGAGTGCGATGTTATTCACGCAACTGACGATAAGTCATTTTTTGAAGACGAGTATGCTGAAGGCTGGTACAGTCGACGTCAGAAAAAGGAAGCGGAAGAAATTGCCAAAGCTGCTAAAAAAGCAAAGGGAGATGACGAGAAGAAAAAGGAGGAGAAGAAAAAGGAGGATGACAAGACCTCAGCAAAGTCCGAGGACTCCGTCAAAGCTGAGCATGAGGCGGAAGTGAAGAAAGAAAAGGAACAAGCTGAGGCCAATGACGAGGAAAATAAGAAGGAGGAGAAGTTAGACAAGCAGAAGGAAAAGACTGAGTAATTCGAGGATGAGAAAATTTAGAGATCAAACAAATTTTTTCATACTATTGATTTTCATCTCTTTTGTCCTCTTGGTCCAGGTTATCTTTCCGCTTCAATTTTTTTTTTTCATTCTATTCCGCACACAGAAGGGAACAAAACTAAAAGTGAGGATGCCCGATCAAGGCCATTTAATTATCCTTGCTGCTATGTTTGTATATTAATCTTTCTTTTCCTTTCTTCTTTTTTATTTTATTTTCCTTTACAAAGTTATTTATCGTACAATACTATGTCGTTGCCATTGTCTTCATTATTCTTATTCTCGTTGTAAATATTAGTGCACGATATTTTTTCATTTCTCGTACTTCACACTCCCGAGAAACACGTGAACATGCACTAATGTATTCTGTGCAAAGCAGGGATGAAATATCAACACTGAACATGATGAGATTTTGACGCATATGGTATCGTATTTTTGTGTAAAAGGTTTTTTTTTATTTTTTATTGGTCTTCACATTAGTTGCAACTTTGAAAACATGCTGAAGCTTTTGTCTCCTGGTTTCATGCTGAATGGCACTAATTGCTAATGGGACCCAAGACTTTTTATTGAAACTCTGAAAACAACGGTATGTTTCTCGCATAATCCTTATCTAATGCCTGTCTGTGACAGTGTAACTGTCTCGCAATATAGCTGAGACATGGAATGACGGGATTCAATCTACTTTTAAAAGAATAAAAAAGCTACTTAAAAATAAATAAAAAACTTGTCTCCGTAACTAACCCGAGAGGAAATGAATAAAAGTTAAATCAGGCCTTCTTTTTCCTTGAATATACACGTAACAGAGTTGAATCATTATAAAAAGTTCTAGCTAAATAAATATCTTAGAGAGGTCATTAAAAGAAAGAGAGGCATTAAAACCGAGGCAATATCTAACTGTTGAAATTGATCAAGATATTGAGAGAGAGGGTGTCGCCTTTTGTATAGTACAGACAGGGTTGTGCTTAAGCAGAGTAGGTTTGCTTAGGTAGGGGGAAGGAGGGGCCAAGCTCACGGAGAGACAAAGATGCTAACCATTGACCAACGTCAACACAGGTAGCAAGAGGCTTGCCCTGAACAAGAGCGCCAATGAAACCACCGGCAAAAGCATCGCCAGCACCGTTGGTGTCAACAATTTCAGACGAAGCAATGGGATGGACAGGGAACTTCTGAGTAGTGGTTTGCGCACCACCCTCAAATTTTTCTGCAGTAACAACAATGGTATCGTCAAGACCTTGGGTAATGATGACAACACGGGGACGAGCAGTATTGGCCTTGGGGAGAACAGCAATAGCCTTGGCAATAGTCTCAATGTCAGTGGACTCAATTCCGTGGGATTCGGCGTAGGCAAGAGCCTCAGACTCATTACCAATCAGATAATCCCAGTAGACGGAAGCAGCATCCAGGGGCTCCTTGCTAAATTGTGGGAGGAAGGGGGCTGACAAGTTCATGGAAAAAATCTTGTTGGTCTCAGCAGCGTGCTTGCCCAAAGCATTAATAGCGGGAGGACAGACAGTCAAGTGGAAGCCACCAACGTAGAAAGCCTTTGCCTCCTCAACAATCTTCCAGTTTTCAGGCTTCTGGAGATGCTCCAACTTGTAGTGATTGGCAGCAGCAAGATCAGTGGCCAGAGATCGGTTGTTGCCATTAATCAGGGCAGCGCACTTTCCAGTAGGAATGTCTTCGTGGACAAGGTAGTTGGAAAAGACACCAGCAACTTCGTTAGCCTTGAGGAGCTGTTCGCTGTACTGATCCTTTCCGACAGATCCAAAGTAAACAACGGAGTTCTCAGGGAGAACGTACTGAGCACCACGGGCAGCGTTCTGAGCAGCACCACCGGCAATGAAAGTAACAGCAGGGAGCTTGACAACCTCCTCAAAAATGGGCATGTGCTTGGGCTCAACAAGAATAGCGTCATTCTCCTTGAGGTCATATTTTTCAAGATATTCCTTTTCGCTTTAAATTACAGATTAGCATGAAAACCAAGGTTTCGTTTTTTCTGACACAAAACTTACACATTAACCTGAATATCGAGAAGAGGGTTTCCGAGGGCAACAAGATCGTAAGGCATATTGAGAGCTGAATTGAATACTGGAGAATGGATTCAAGATGATAAGGAGAAGGAGTGAAAAGGAGAGAGTAAAATTTTTTATTTTATTTAGTGTGGCCCTGTTGTTTCTGCCAATGTGCACGTGATAAAGCCGAAGGCTATAAGCAAACAAGTGCGCCGGTTCGGACTGGTACAAAAAACGTCCAGGCAAGATTAAAGACGAAGCCCGAAGAGTTTCAATCGAAAAAACCGTCGTGTTTTCCTGCCTGCATCCTTGCTTCAAATTGAAACATATCGTCACGCCTTGAGGTCTTGTGTTCTTTACCAGTTCAGTTCACCATACTCGGAGTCCAAAGGGTCATTAGACGCATTTCTCCCAACAACACGGTCAAGAATCCCCAGCTATGACAATAAATTTTCGACCTCGAATTTCTTTCTCCTTCTCATCTATTCACGTCAAGTGAAACAAGCGGAAACGGGCCCAATACCCTTCGACAATCTCATTGATCGATAAATTACATTAGTAATAATGCCTACAGCGGATCCCTTAACCTTTGTAAAAGTGCCCGGCCTGGCGAAGGCAATCGCCCCGGTGTCTAATTATCTGGGTTACACTATCCTTCCTTTCCACATTGAAGAGGTAATTTTGGCTGCGCTTTTCTACCAGGCATTATACCTCGCCTCGTCTACCATTAGCCCAAAAGTCTTTAGAGGATACCATACACTCTCTCGCCGAACTCAGGTCAACTTTGATATCCACGTTGTGTCACACGTTCAGGCGATTCTGATCTTATTAATCTCTTATCCACTATTTCACGATGCAGTCTTGAAGGCTGATAGGGTGTACGGATATACCCCATATGCTGGGTTTGTAACGGCAATGGCTGTGGGCTATTTCATCTGGGATATATATGTCTGCACTAGGTTTTACAGCTTGTTTGGATTTGGATTTGCCCTTCATGGAATTGCCGCTGCTTTTGTGTTCCTCCAAAGTATGCGTCCTTTTCTTCTCCATTATTCGCCTCATTTTTTACTCTTTGAGCTTTCTACTCCATTTCTCAACGTGAACTGGTTTGCGTCTCATCTTCCAGAAGGATCAATTCCTTTCACTATCCAGAAAATAAATGGAATCTTCCTGTTGAGTTCATTCTTCATGGTTCGAATTGTGTGGGGCTTTTATCAGGCTGGTAATGTCGTCTCAGATCTGTTTCTAGGTGGTGTCTCTTATGACCGCGTTCATCCCCTCTGGGTATCTGTTGGAGTATGTGTCTCTAACTTATCATTGGATGTTTTGAACGTCTACTGGTTTTACAAAATGTTGCGTTTGGCCAAGCGTGCCCTGGCAACAGGTTCAGGTACTGCTATAAAGAAGACCAAAAAGACTGCGTAATAATATTAAATGATAAATGTCTGTCATGATTTTTTTTTACATCTCTTAATGCAATAAATCAGATAATATTTAATGGAAGAATTCATCTTTCCTGTACTCTGCATAGGCTGGCCTCTCAAGAGACTTCAGGGCCACTTTAATGTCAAAGTTGATATCATCAACCAATGCCTCTAAAAAAATTGTTAGAGCTCGTTTATTCATTTCAACCATAACTACCTTTGGAAATATAGTCCAACTCTGGGCGGATATAACCCAGTACAATATATCTAACATCTGCTCCATAGAACAAATTGTCAAACTTGTTAATAATATGAATTTCTGCACTGCGCTCCTTGTTGTGATAAAACGGGTTCCAGCCAACGCTCATGACCATTGGAAATACCACTCCCTTGTCCACTTTCTTTTGCAGCAAGTTCCCATAGTTGTACTCAACCTTACGATTACACGGTACGGTCACCGACGCTTTTTCAGCAACTTCTTCGTGCGTGCTTGTGCTGGGATATACAGCCGCCCATCCAAAATAAATACCAGTTTCCCCTTCAATACTGCTGGTAGCTTCTAAAATCTTGGAGTAGGAATCCGATGGAAGGTTGGCAGTGGGAATTCCTAGATCGGAGCTTCCTCGGCCAAACCCAGCAAACACCTGTGTTTTCGAGTAAAATGGGTACGGAGTAGCAGGCACAGCTTTGCCAGCAATATCAGGACGGTTATTGCGGTCGTACTGATGGAGTTTGACAGCGTTCCCAGAAATCTTTGCCATTGCTAAAAAATAAAGTGCTTTGCTATGAAATAAAGAGAGCAGCTTGTTTGGGAAGATAAATTACCGAAATATCAAAATATGGAAGGGACCGAGAAAACAAGAACTTTTTTTTTTTTTTTTTTTGTTTACAGGTCTATCAAACTTCTCCACATATTTCTTCAACTCAAAAGCTCTAGATCATGGCTACAACAGCGCAAGTAATAAGCGGTCTTAAGACTATTCATACATTTAAGGGCATTCATGTTGAAGATGAAAAGGTAAAGCGACGATCTTCAGTAGCCTTAATTCTAAGATTTCCAGGCGTTGACATTCCCAATGGAGCTACAGTTGACGAATTCCTAAATATTGTGAACGAGAAATCTGAAAATTCCACTCACACTGCCCCTGCAGAAATCCTATTCATTAAACGAACATCTCGGGATGGTGACCGGTGGAGTGGTCACGTTGCACTCCCAGGTGGTAAGCGCGATCCTGAGGATGAATCTGATCTGGCAACTGCCATTCGTGAAACCAGGGAAGAGGTAGGATTAGATTTAGGTCCTCAAGCAGATGCGATATGTGTTGGACCTCTTGACCAGCGACTTGTAAAAACTTCCTGGGGACGTATAACTTTGATGACTCTATGTCCGTTCATATTCATTGTCAATGGCAAGTCAATGCCAAAACTGCTTCTCCAACCAGCAGAAATTGATCGCGCGTTTTGGATTCCGGTACCACAGCTTTATAGTGCCGAATCAGGCACGGCTGGATATGAAACTGTTCCGCTCGGAGATAGGCTAAGATTTCATAATAATCCTATGATTCCTCGATTCTTGCATCCATTCATCAAATCTTGGATTGTGGGAAACATGCTTTTCGGTGCAACAGATCTTCGTGATCCCCATGACCTAGTTATTTCAACTCAGGTGGGGAGCTCTAATGCAGCGTTTTTTGCAGATGTAACACCCACTCGACCCTATAAGCTTTGGGGCTTAACTCTGGGCATAGTTCTAGACTTTCTGGAAGTTGTCCGACCTAAATCTGAAATCCTGAAGTTTTCCTACCCAACTATGCAGGCTCCAGATTTGCGTGTCATCCTATCTTTACTGACATTAAGATTTCGAAGAGCAAAAGCTCAACATTTCGAAATTGAGGACAGTCGTGTTGAGGGATCAATGGATCTCTCGGGTTATGCCCTGAACGGGTATTATGACTACTTGGCAAAGGGGATTTTCATCGGGCTGGCCTTACGTGCAGCTACTATTGGACTGTTATCCTACAAAGCTATCCGAGCGTTTTCCACCTTCCTCAAAAGATGATTGAGGTAAAAAAAAAAGTTTCACAATTTATAAATACATGCAGTTCTTCAATAATAATTTGATCGTTCATTTCTCCATTGGCTTCAAAGATTTAAGCTGGTTTGATCTCTGCCAGTCTTCTCCCAACAGTCCTAAGCGTAAAGCAGCTGGATGTCGCTTGTCCAAAACTTGTTGCGTCCAAGGGCCCCACAACAAATTGAGAAGCTTAACACCTTGCTTCCCAAATTCCTGTACAAATACCTGACTTGCAATGTCCCACCACATGCCTACTACAGCAAAGTGCACATTGCCCAAAAGTTCTAATTTTGTATTCAGCATGCGTGCCAAGAACCTCCAGGAGTTGGAAATAGGATATGGATGTGGGCTCCCATGTGTATTGATCTGTGAAATTGTCATCACAGTCCAAACGGCGCAAATACCAGATAATCGTTCCGAATATGCGGATGGATCCTCCCACTTATCATTGCGACGCTTCCAGCCCATCCTTAATCTACCTTCTTCAGTGTCAATGGAACAAGAATATCCAATGAGAAGTGGACATTTCTTGACAAACCGAGCCAGCAGTAGTTCTTTCAACGGCTCAAATCGAAGCATCATACTGGCAGCCAGTCTTCCCAGAGGAAGTGCAGATTGTATGGATACAATTGTTTCGGTCTCAGCTTGTGCAACTATGCTTTTAGCAAAAAAGTTCAAAACCCAGAGGTAAACAAGTTCATTTGTTGATTTTGATGTCTCAATGACCTCAACCAGTTGGTCAAACATCTTTTTGAGCTGTTCCTTAGAATTTGTAAGTTGCCCAAGCTTGGGCTTAACTTTGCGCTTTGCTTGGAAACAAAATGATTTCAGCTCTTTTGTTGACGTTACAGGTGCCAGAATACTGGTCTTAATGTCCGCAATCCGCTCCTTGTACCGGATAAAATCTTTTTCAATTTCGTTCAAATTAGTAAAAGCAGTTGCTGCATTGTTCCTTTTTTTGTCTGCCTCTGATTTTGCAGCTTCGTCAGCTGCATTGGCATCAGCTTCAGCCTGTTTGGCCGCTGCTTCAGCTGCAGCTTTAGCGGCAGCCTCCTTTTCTGCCTTTTCTTTCGCCTCAGCAGCCTGGCGAGCTCTTTCTGCCTCCTCCGCTTTTTTCCTTTCAAAATCCGCCTTCTCTTGTTCTAGTTTAATGCGTTTCAGCTCTTCCTGTCGCGCCCGTTCCTCCTCCTCATGCTTTCTTCTCTCCTCTTCTTCTAATTTCCGCCTTCGCTCTTCTTCTTCCTTCTCTCTTATTACTTGCAAATGTTTTTGTAGACGGCCCTGTCTTTCGCTCCAAAGCGTGGACAATTTAGCTTCTAATTTGCTAATCTCTTCATCTTCTTGTTGTCGTTTTTGAACATGATATGCTCTTACATCTTCTTGATGATCCTCACCTAAATAAGTTTCCATTTGTGGTGTTGACCATTGGTTAAGCATATCCTGCAATTGATTAAAATCATCCGCCTCAGATTCATCTTCCGCGTTGGCAAACCTAGAAAGTGAAAGATTTTCGCTAGTGGCAGCTTTTGGTGCAACTTCTCTTGTGAGTTGACGAGTCAGGAATCGAGGGGCACTTAAAACACTCAATCGGCGTGATCGCTGTGTTGAAATAGATTCATCAGGATTAATAGATGTATCAACAGTAGTGTCAGCAAGTGATGCCATTGATCCATTTTCGCGCAATACCAAAGGAGAACTAGATAAAATCAATTGCCGTGTACGTATACTCTCTCTCAAGTTTCGCTCTACGAAACTGACTTCTTCCTCCTCATCACTCGACGAAGTTGGTGCTGGAAAGAGGTTAAAAAGCTAGTAAATAAAAATGAGGCATATACATACTGAGTTCTTCATCCGAGTCTTCATCACTGCTAGGATTCACATGAAACTCCTCCTCTTCAGAATCTGACCATATAGAGTCGTATTCATCAGACTGATTATCGTCTGCCACAGTCGAGCCAGTACCAGCAGTTCGTGCCTGAATGCGACTCTTAACACTCGTCTTGCTGCGATGTGGCGCAAAATACATAATATTTCAAGTATAAATAAGAATCTTATAATAAGATTTTTCAGAGGCACTAATTAATGCTCCGAATGAAATTTCTCCAAAGCTCTGTATAAATATGTTGAGGTTCACTTTTAAGGCTAAACTTTTTTTCTTGGTGCAGGTGTGAATACAATACTACGACTGGGGACAAAAAGCATGAATAATTGAGTATAGCTTATATCTCAGTACTAACAAATCGAAATCACCAAAAATTTTTGAAAAACTCCTTCCGATTTGACCGCCAATTTCTATCCCCAACTTTATATCAATCGATAGCTTAACATTAACACAACGGGATGCCAGGATACAGCAGCATATTCAGGGCTCGACAAATCCTTGTTCGTGGATTTCATTCCACAGGTGCGTCTTTGAAAGCATCTGTCAACATTAAACCACCTGTTCATCATACTGTGCAATACAAAAATGCCGAAGTGTCTGATCGTTACCGTGAACTGCTGGAGCCCAAGAATTCAGTTCTTTCAAGCGCATTTCGACCTACTGCTGTTGCGCCTGACCGCGTTACTGACCATCACACAAACACAGTCGATTCCGACATGTTACTTATTACGTATTTTCACAGAGGTGTTGACAAGACTGGTCAAAAGTTTCGAGAATGGGATGGAACTTCGCCGTACCACTACAACCGTGGGCCTAAGCCTCCTCGTGGATCAGTTGTGGAGACACCTAATATTAAGCGTAGAAATCACACAAATCTGCCTGAAATTACTGGCATTTCGCTAAATTCTTTTGTCAAAGAAGGGCGTGAAAACAGTGATGCAGTTATTCCTGCCATTCTACAATTGCAGCAAATTACCGGAGTTAAACCTAGCGCTGTTTACTCTAAAACTAACGTTCCAACCTGGCGTCTGCGTAAGGGTGTTTTGATTGGTGCCAAGGTCACCATCAAGGGTCGTCCTATGTCGCAGTTCCTTTCCACATTGTCTGAAATTGTTTTGCCAAGATCAAAAACTTTCGCTGGTATCTCCAACGTTTCTGGAGATCGTTATGGTAACATAACCTTTGGACTCACTGCCAATGATGTTAGATACTTTCCCGAAATTGAAGGTAACCAGGATCTCTGGCCCCGTACTTTCGGTATGGATGTTACTATTCATACAACTGCACAAGTTGATCCCGATGCTAGAACACTTCTTAGTGCGTATGGCTTTATCTTTGAGGGTAAAGAAAAGTTCCCCACTAGATGGTAAAATATCCTTGTACAATAATTTTTTGTAAAGACTTGTAAATAAAAACAATAAATTGCACTTAAAAAAATAGAATACTTAATTAGAGAGGGCTTTCTTACTAGCAGTGGCAGACACATGCTGTCTTTGCAATTCTGCAACGCGGTCACCTAATGAAAGGGCGAGGCCCTGTCCCTTAGATCGGATACGGACATGACCAGTAATTTTACCAGCAGAGTTCTTTTCAATTGACAAATTAGCGAGTGCATCCTCACCAAATGTACTGCGCGCATGCAAATTTGCACTAAGGAACTGGCAGTCATCCTCGTCCTCCTCACCTTCTTCACCTAGTGCACTATTGGTAAGGCAAGCCATATTAGTGTTCTTCATGAGGTAGGCAAGGAAACCACGCAATGACTTCCATTGAACTGAGATATTGACCTTATTTTCCCACTCAAATTCGCTCCACCTGGTGCGGAACTCTGTTTCATTGTAGTGGCCAGGCTTAATGTAGTCCATAATGTCAACATGAACATCATTCAAGATGACAATATTGCCATCGCTGCCAGAATGTCCTTCATAAATGACGTTACCAAAGATAACACCTGCATCGGCAGAAGAGACCTTAATGGTAGCTTGAATGCTATGGAAACTTTGAGGTCCTACATTCTGAGGACTAGGACGATTAAAGACTTTGAGGTCGCCAAGGGTAGCAAATTCAACGAAAAGATTTTGCAAAGTATTGAAAGTCTGGTTGAAAATCAAAACATCCAATACAATATCAAATTGATGAACGGTGACATATGCTTCAACATAAACAGGATCAGAGTAACCTGTGAGCTGGATAACTCTACTGAGCTTGGAAGTAGGCTTTTCATTGGAGACTTGAGAGGTACCAGCAGCTCTAATAATGTCTTGCTCCAAGTCATCAGCAGCGTTATCAGCAATGCTAGTTGCTGCAAACTGTCTGAATACTACGCTCTCGTCAATCTGCGTAGCATTCTTTTTCTTCTCAAGAGCATTCGTATCAGCTCTCTGCTTTTCCTGAGCCTGAACAAGTACCTTGAAGGCAGCCTTACTGTCGACCAAGAATGCCTCTTCAAGAGGGGCCTCCTGATAGCCTTCGGCAAGAACCTTGATACATGAAAAAATACGATCAGAAGTGTCTTCATCCATCTTTTGAGGTACAAGCTCAGACTCGCTGACGCGAAGGATAGATGTCAAAATCAGCAAAGCCTCAGCACGTAGAGCATTTTTACGAGCCTCATTCTTGCTAATCTTCTGATATCGCAGAACCAGCTTAGTGAGAGTAGAAGCCAAAACTGCAGCAACAAAATAGGTGCCAGTGAGAATCAGATTTCGCAAAGGTGGTCTATTGGCTTTGTGTTCCTCAGTATGAGTATCAGCAGTAAAGGATGTTTCTGTAGCATAAGTACCGTCAGCAAGAACCTTAGGCTTGTGCGGTTCGGTACTCTTAGAAGCTTCCGGATCTTCAGTCTCTCCTTCAGCAAGATGCCTTCTTTCGGACGCCAAAATGGGAATTTCACCCAAACTCTTGCGAATATGAACCCATGCTTCTTGAATGTCGGTTTCTTCCAAGGTGTATTCACCAATGATCCATAAGGCACCTCTGTAAACACTTCCAGATCGTACAGTCTCTAGAGTTTGAAGCAGGCGGCTAACGATCGAAGCTCTGAGATTAGGAAAAATTTCGACAACCTCCTTGACGAAAGAAATAACATCAACAGCAGAGGTAGAGTTACTGTCACCAACAAAGTCAAGTAACAAGTCAACGACACTAGCAGCAACTTCAGCAAATTTAATAGCGCAAGTATGAATAGCCTGAATAAGTAGCTGTCGGTACTCTGAGTTCTTTTCAAAATCTTGATTGACAGTTTTTGTAAGTTCCTTCTTGAGGAACTTGACAACGTCATCTACGTTTCGGCTTGAAATCATGCCTAAGGCAATGTTCAAAACTTTTCGTCGGACATCCAAATCAGGACTGGAAAGAGCAGCAAGTATATCCATGGTAAGATCATTAAGAACGTTGGGGTTTTGCAAGTGCAGTTGCTCAACACGGTCGAAAACAATAAGCTTAACATTGTTATCGGACTCCTTGACGGCAAGTTCAACAAGTTTGCTTGCAGCACCCTGAATTGCATTCGGATCAGAGGACAGCTTTGTCAGTGCATTGGCGGCCTCGTAAATAGCGGTATTCGAGGAAGACTCTAGAATATCAAACACAATTGACAAGTAGCTCTTCTTAAGGTCGGGATGAGCAATAGCATCTTTGCAAATAAACTCGATGAAAGCAAGTTGCAAAAGCTCATCTTGAGTTGCAATTGTCTGATACTTCTGCTGAAGAAAAGTAAATGCCCTGTCACGGTCCATGTTACTGAGAGCAACAAAAGCATTGCGGATACAAGTAGCATCAGTCTCAGTCTCCAAAAAATTGTTTATAAGCTCAGAGGCGTCAGGAATGTGATGAGGGGCATAGCTAGCAATTGAGTAGACAGCAAAAATGGCGTTCTTGCGAACATATGCATGTCTGTGCTCAAGACATGACAGAATAGAAGGAATCAAAGGATCCAAAAGATCAGGTTCCCGCAGTTTGCAAAGAAACCTCAAGGTAGCACCTCTAATATATTCGTTAGGATGTTGAAGATCGTTTCTAATGGCATTGCATACAAGAATCATTTCTTGCTTGAGAGTTCCATCTTCTTGTAGCTTGGGACAAATTTCCCAGTAAAAATGCAGCAGCTTCTTTAATTCCTTATTCTTCGAAGGCATGACAAACCGGATAATGTGCATCAAAAGCTGAGGCATTGGATCCCCGTTCACCATGATAACAAGAAGTCTTTTCATGGCGTCGATTTTTGCTTCATCGCGACCCTTTTCAAAAAAGTTTTTAAACTCCTGGACAGAGGGCCTCTCTGCTGGATTCGCCTAAAATCAATTAGAATATATTACATCAAGAAAACTTGCTAAACAACTTACATCGTAAATCATAGAATATTGTGACATTTTAAAATGGCACGAAGTGTACGGTGGTTGAAGAAGGAGAAGAGGGAGAATTGAAAAAAAAGTGCAACGTGTAACAATTCAATATCACGTGATCGATGATTTTTCACACAAGGCAGTAGCTCAAGAAGCGTCGACCAAAAAGTACCACCAAAATAGACGAATTAAATAATTTATATGGCCAACTATTCTAGAATTCAGTAGAAAGTACAAGAGCAGATTGAATATCCGGGTATGCAACTCGGGGCAAATTCCCAAGACAACGAGCTTGAATACTAACAAGTCTAACAAACTTTTTACTATCAAGCTTGGCCCCAGAATTTTGCGCAGCATGGAAGTATTTCTCGATGTTCGCAGGACTTGCATACCCTTGAAATTGACTGTCATCATCTATTCGATCATTCCAGGTTGAATGACTAAGACTAGACCCAATTTGAATAGCAAGAATAATTCTTCCTAAAGTCTCTTGCTCTCTTTCGAAAAAGCGTTTCCCAAATATTGCCTGGAGCTCTTTAAAACGGTTTTGAGTAAAATTCTCAAGGACTTTAATCAGTGATTGACGGAATACGCGCTCAGCAATCGTTCCCGAATTCTGTTCCGGGGAATTAGCTTTATTTTCAATATCCTTTAGGACCGCAATAGCCATGTTTCGCTGCTGGGCGCGAGTCAGTGGGGTACCATCGTTATTTCTTGAATATAACGGAAGCAAGGCTTCAAAATCGTACTTAGCTGGCGAAGAAATTGGTCCTTCTGGTTGAGATGAACTATAAGATAATTCAGCATGGAAAGGCTTATGCGTGGGCCGCATTGTAAAGCTGTTATAACGGGAGTCGTTGGAAAATCCTGACGTCGGCCTTTGCAACAGGGTTTTATTAGAAGTTAGATCGTGGGCGGTTTCACTCGACATGATTTCCCATTTATGCCCCTCGTGTTGAATGTTGGTATTGTTTAAATTCAGGCCTCCGGATAATCGCTGTAGTTGAGTAGAAGCTGGCCAATCAGACTGATTTTCTGGAGGTTGAAGAGGAGGAATAAGTTTATCTAAATAACTTCGCATAGATCCCATTCCCAGAAGCGCTGTGTCTTCAGAGACCTCTTTTTGAGAACTTTGATCTTGAAGTTTTTCTGGTATTAGGTCATGTGGAAATCCTTTTAGAAATCCATTTTTGGGATTCACCAAAGAGGAGGACTCGCCCATAGAGAGTGAATGAGCAAATGTATTGGTTCTTAATTCTTTCGTGCTAGTTTCCAACTCACTAGAATTGGCCATGATTGATGGTTCAGAATCCTTACATGTCTGGTCTTCGTTCCGTTTTTTCTGCAACTTTGACGTACTTGTGCACCGGTCTGATTCGTCTGAACTCTGAGCAGTTACAATAGTCATTAGCCGTTCAAATTTCATACCAGCCTGAGCAAATATCTGCATGAGGTTGTTGTTGCTCTCTCTAACAGCGATTTCTACACCAGATTCATAAAGATCTTGGAACAACGTCTCCATTCCCGATACAGCAGATTGCAGTACTGAGACCCTTTTTTCGAGGTTTTGAATGGAAGATTCTTTTTTTAACCGATATGTTCTCTGTGCATCTCGAACTTGAGCTCGCCGTCGCTCAGTCTGTGACTGGACTGAACGTTGTGATCTTGGGCGGCCTCTTTTGCCCTTCGGTTTCTCCCCATTTATAGGGGACGAGTAAGATTCAGTCTCTATGCCCTCCATGTTGTCGGTACTGTAAATGTTTTATAATTATGCAACTATTAGATTTTCCTCGTCCTATAGGACCTATTAAGACCTCAAGCTTAATCATAAATCGTGGTTGCGAAGGTTGAAGATGAAGGTGGGAAAAAGAGTTAGGGCTAGAACTGAAGGAGAAGAAAACTAAGCAAAATGGATATTCACTTTCTTGGGACTTTACAAATTATAGAATGATCCCGATGCTCTTCGGAGCGTTAATATTTGTTTCCCCAATTCCGCAAGTTCCAGAAAGTGTTATGTCACATTATATTTATGTTATAATACTTCAGAGTTTCTCGTTTGATAGTGGAAACGAAATACTTTGCATTGAATTTTGTCCCATTCCCGCAAAACATTCCAGAGTTTGAAATAAAGATTTAATGAACAGTTCCTTACAATGTAAGAAGTGGAATGAGTCAGATTTGTGCTCGCAGGCTCTGTTCTATATAATTCGCCACGTTTAAAATATAACTGCTATAATGATTCGTTTGAATATTCAGTATTTGAAAATGAACAGTGTGGGAAGAGATTTACTGACGATAAATCTTCAGAATGCTCTTATCATCACTATATTAGAGCAACTGACTGACAAAATGGACTCTTTACCACCTCAATTACCACCTCAATTCATTTCGGCAATCTCTTTGTAGACTGAGCAGATAGGTTGAAATTAAAACCTAGGGATGTGTAAAATTAAGAGTGAAGAGGATCCATACTCTATATGCAAGGACAACAGTATAGTTTTCATAAGACTATGAAAGCAGTTTAACAGTTAAGCAGTTACAGTGACTTAAAATGCCGGATTGAAGTATTGTTATAACTGCAAAAAACGCCAATGGAGCATGCTAGACTGCTCGGTACTTCAAATACAATAATAAGCAATTAATACTTTTTGGAAAGTTTTCTGCATAGAGATATCTAAAAAAAAACCTCCAATACTATATTTCTGAAGATATTGTATATAATTCTTGTCTAAACTGCTTGGAATACTTCCAAGATTCATAGTTCACCTAAAATCGGGATTTGCCACGAATAACCGTATTTTGCGAGTTCCTCCCTCAATACTTTTGACACTACACTCGCTGGGAGACTTGACTCGCACCGGAGGTGGTACTAATGGTGCTAATTGAGATGTAGAGTTGCCTTTCTTCCCAGGATGCAAAAATGTAGAGTTCGAGCTAGACACCGAAGTTTCTGACACGTTATTATGGCCGGTTTCACTCTGTTGGCCGTTGGGAATCGTATTATCAGTTCCTGGGCTAACAAATATACAGGGCCCTACACTACTACTGGACTGACTTGACAAGCTTTGTCTTCCATGATCCATATTGTTATTATTGGTTGCAGTGAGCATGGCTTTCCTGTCAAACTCATCATGATCATTGACTTCGCTCGCTAACAACCGAGGCGCCAAGTGGGAATGACGAATATCCATAGTTCTCCGCTGCGATGCTAGAGCTGCACGGGACAGAGAAAGACCCTTTCTAGTGCTATTACCTCCATGCACAGCTGTAGACCCGCTTGCTGAAGAAGAATGGTTGATTCCTAGATTAGCTAGGTTAGCTATGCCAATAGGAACTCCCCATACGGATGCTGGAATATCACACCAGGCCACGGCAGATCTACGTCGAAGTTCTTGAACGTACTGCGACCCGGAAAAATTGCTATGTTGAAACTCTGATGACGTCTGGCTTGCTTGACTTGCTTGACTTGCTTGACTTGCTTGACTTGCTTGACTTGCTTGAGAAGCGTGACTAAACCGGGAAGAAGTGCTTTCCACTCTGCGGTGATGAAAAGATTGACCGGTTGGTGTGCCGTACCCGGATCCCGTGGAAGGACGTCTAGGAATAATAGTATTCTGGGGCCCAGACTGGCTTTTAGTGCTATTCCGTCTACTATGCGACAACTGCAAACCCTGAGGTATGGCTTCCATATATGTGGGAGTCGTTGAGCTCGAGTTGTGGCGCTGGTGGTAAGCATAGTTCTTGTAACTTATGCACTTTTGTTGAGAGCCAGTCGTAGCAGCTCGAGCAAGTGTTGCTCCTTCACTTTGGCTTCTACTATGCCTATAACCTACAGCGGGCTGCGATTGTCGCCCTTGCAGAGGTTCCGGCACGCTAAGTTGTACAGGAATTGTAACTGTAGCCTCGATACTGAAATCAAAGCTAGAACCTGGTAAGCTTTTGCCATTCAAGCTGTTTAAGCGGGAATCTTGCTTGGAAGGGCTGGTATTCGCCGAGGAATAGTATAATTGCTTCGGTTGGAGCTGTTGACCAACACCTTGATGACTTTGTTTACAACTGAATGATTTACTTCTCCCATGCGCGTAAGTCCAACTATTATCAGTCCTGTAGCTCGACTGTTGATGTCCAGGCAAGGGCGATGCGTCCATTGTGGATTGAATTTTGAGATTCGTGTGATGATGCCCAGTGGCACTAGGAACAGAATATATGCTGGACGAAGAGGAATGTTGAGTGGGCGAAGAGGAATTGGAATTATTGTTGGAACTGGAGTCTAGCTGACTGGAGTAGTCATTACCCCCGCTGTCCAAATTGTATGATACATGAAAGTTGACCATTTCAGGTGTACGGCATAACGGGGCTAGCTGCTTTATAGCGGAATAGTCGTTTGAATATTGTAGATGCTGGTAGTCAACCTGGTCCTGTAGTTGCGGAGTAGGCTTTGCAGACTCTTTATTTCTACGGTAAACTGGAAGCCGTTCCAAATGACTGACTTGCCCGCGAGATAAAGGCGCAGAAGTAGGTTTCATTTGTGTCGCAGAACTGTTAATGCCCGTGCACTTAGATTGGAGTGACAGTTCGTACTGCGGCGACAAACTGTCCGAATGATTCATTGATCCTTTCTTGTTTAATTGCAGCAAAGTGCTGTCGCAGAGGTCGCCTGTTGGACTCTGCCTTTGGATTTCCCTTTGCTCAATTGCCAAAGGGTCAATACTCTGTAAATTAGAAGTACTCCACTTCCATGTAGGATGAACTTTATCTGTATCAGCATTGCTGGATTGCGGCCAGTGAAAATTAGAAAGATTACTTGACATTTGCTGTGTGAAGTTGCGAGTAGGTAGTAGCAATAATATTTTTCTGTCGAAGTAGCATGAATTTAATGAGAAAAAAGAGAAAAGGTAAAACAAAAATTATACTCTAATTGCTTGCCGTGTGAGATGTCCTCTTTCTCCAAGACACAAGGCAGCCATGATGATTTAAACCTTCTACTAAATAAGAGAACGATAGCACTTGCCTTGATTATTGCAGCCTGAAATCGCGTTCACACTCTTCTCCAACACCAGTTTTTTTCCATGCATTGAGCGCAAAATCTTTGGAGAACGCTTGGGGTCCTGCAACCCTACATATTACGCATGTCAAAACGTCACAAGTTGTACAAACTTTGTTCCTTATCTCATCCCATCTTTTTTCATCTCAACGTCGAAGGAAAACAAACAAAAGAATATCGATCAAACCCTCTAAAAACTCATGAAAGTCCATTATAGGAAAAGGAAATAGTTTTTAACTTAAGCGCCCTTAGTTATCCCTAATCTTTTCTTGGGCTTTTGTTCATTCCATGTTACAGTTACATTAAAATCAGATTTAGGTGGGTGGCTGCACTGGCTGGCTGGGTGGTTTGCTCTTTTCTAATTAGGTATATATCGAAAATCTTAAAAAAAGCTTCTATGCCTAAACCCCATTTTCAGTTATAAGCCGTACATGCGAAATCCAACAATAGGTAGACCCAATCTCCTGGGTCCAAAAGTACGGCAGGACATAGTCCTTTTTACCCCATCAAGAATTGAACATCTCTTCTTTGCTTTATGTAGTTACGTATAGCTACCTGGAATGTCCGATTTAACAGAGTATTAGCTTACTTTTTGGCATGATGATGTCGCTCATTCTCAATTCGCTGGTATAACAAATAAAGTGCCATTTGATTGCTTTCTGGCGTACCGATAATAGTTACCATACGCTCATTTCCTGCTGTAACACCAGGCTGCGTAGCTCCACTCGCAGTTGTACCTTGCTCACCCTCGTTGGGTTCGTTTATCCGAATCATTGACCCTGAAGTTTGTCGAATTTCGTTAATCTTCGTACCTCCTTTCCCAATAATTGCTCCCACCATGTCATTTGGAATGAAGATTTGCTGTGTCAACTGTTGACCTGGTACTGCTGCCTGTGCCTGCATTTGTGCTTGTTGCATACCACCTTGAGTCGTAATGTGTGCAATGTCATCGCCCCCAGCATTTGGAACAGACGGTATCATGTTACTGGCCGTGCCCCCCGTTGTTACTCCACCAGCCAATGCCGGTCCATCGCTCTGAATTTCTCCACCCGGCATCAGGTCGCCAGAGACTGGAATTCCACCTGTGGGGTCGGCTACGGGGATCAGATAAGGATTAGTGGCTGCGAGTGTCTGATTGAGCATTTGGCGCTGAAAAGTTTCTGGATGGCCGTAAATTCCTGTAACCATTCGAGGAACATATGGAATTGATGGAAAATATTCCAGACTATGCTTCTCTGCGTCAAATAATGTAGCTAGATTCTCAATAGCGTTTTTTACTTCTTCTAAGCTGCCTTTCACAATCAGGGATCTGTCCGTTGACGAAGGTAATTGAGACTTTGCCAGGTCTAAGGTAGCTTTCGTAGAACTCTCAATGGCTTTTAGCTGGTTTGTTTTGCCTGAACCAGTCGGAGGTGTTAACGCGTTTAGTACAATATGGTCCGGTACTAATATTCTCACTGAATAAACTTTAGACTCGCGCTTCTCCTCTTCCACCGCAATGGCAGCAGCAGCAGCAGCAGCAGCAGCAGCAGCAGCAGCAGCAGCAGCCTGACCTCGTCCTCGACCTTTCTTGGCTGGTGTTGGCGCTGGTCCTTCAAGTCCTGGCACATTCTTACCCCAGTTACTAGCAGCTATAAATTCTGCTATTTGCCCAAATTTCTCTGCCAATTGACTCGGTCCCGCGGTGCCAGTGATGATTCTGTCGGCAGCACCCGTCACTCTTTCACTTATTGTAAGGCTGTCCTGGGCGTCGTTTAGAGATTTCAAAAGTCCACGCTCAGTATCTTCTATGGCATCTCCCAAACTTGTCGAAACTAGTATTCTCATAGACACCGACAAGTCACCAAGACGACCTGGTTCCGACTTTATTTCTACCTTAACGTTTTCATTTCCTTTAGTATGAGCTTTCTTTGATTCCGGCTCAGCAAGAGATTCAGCGCTAGCGCGACGTTTTGCCATTATGCAACTATGGTGTGTTTCCTTTTCTAATAGATATCAAGCAGAATATTCTAATATGCGTTGCTAGTTTACTTTAACCTCCTTCTTCTTCTTGCGCTGTCAGGTATTCTATAATTGCAGGTAAATAATTGCAAAGCTCGTTTCTTCCTTTGTAGATTTGTTTGGTGGGTGAAAAAAAATGTGCTTGTTCACCAAGTAAGCCCTAGCCCTAATCACGCACAGACTTCAAGAAAATATATGCTAACAGCAGCCATATT
>JAKVQY010000162.1:0-23553 GCA_030463045.1 Geotrichum macrosporum
TGTTTAGTTTTTTATACTGGTCTATATTGTGATGTAGTTGGGTATTATTTTTGTATTTTAGTTATTTTATTATTTTTATAATAAAAAAAAAAATAAAATGAATTGAAAAAAGAAAATACCAAAAATTTTTGTTTAGTAATTTTTTTTTTAAAAAAATTTAAAATTTTTTTTTTTTTTTTTTTTTTTTTTTCAAATTACTATTCTCACTGTTTGTGATTTACTTTTAAAGTTATGATGACGACCCTTAAACAACTCGGTTTTTTTTTTTTCAAACTAAAATTGGTCCGCAAGGTTAATTACATACTTTAGAGCTTATTCCTACGTCCTGTATGAATCTTAATTCAAAACAACATCAATGAGAAGCCACTTAAAACGAGAAAGAAAAAAAACCTACTGTAATAAACTTGTAGTACGAAACTTTTTCAGAGTCCTTTTTGGTATTTAGACTCGTTGTGCCCGTTAAAATCTATTTCTTAAAAAAGTTCAAGAGCGATAGTATTGCCGTTAAATCTCATACCATATGCTAATTCACACGTTGACTCGTATGATGTGAAACATAGAAACATAGAAACACGTATCTGAAAGGTCTGAGTTCTAGGTAATTAATTGATCCTTTTTTTCGTAGTCATCAAATCACATGTACAAATGAAACTCTCACGAGCAGCAATCAGACTAAAGGTGAGTTGACAATGTCTGTCCAATTAATGCACGTGGACTTAACATATTACTAGAGTGTATATCAAAAGTTAACTCTTCATGACTGATTCCTAAATCTCCTGAACTTCCCTGCCTCCTAAAAATTTTCCTCGCTATCTTCCAAGCACAGTGAAATTGATCTTCCAAAGTATCAATGATTTCATATAAAGATTTTAAAATTATAGAGCAGAATGCAATATGTTACTCCAATCCAAGGGAGGAAAACAAATGAGGACGAGTATGCTAAAGTAAGTTCTTAGTTACAACAAAGTTTGTGCTCAAAACAGATGTCCAAAGAAAGGGGATCAGCAGCTGAAACTCAAGAATAGGCTCGTTTTTGAGAACAAACTCAGCGTTTGATCAGGAAAAACTGTGTTATTGAAACAGTCTTCAGTACACGCACGTAGCAAAACATAGATTAGCTGTCAATTGTTCATCAAACATTAAATTATTCAAAAAAGTAAAAAATAAATCATGTATTACTGAAAGTCAAGCATCCCTCAGTAATATGCTTGCGAAAAGTTACTCGAAATTGTCTGGACTAGACTCTCAAACCGGCAACATTTCACTTCCAGTAAAAGGAAAAATACAGCATAACAAAGTGTCTGACATTTGAGTCGCGGCAATGGTTGAATGCATGTATTTGTTAGCCTCAGCCATGATGGAAACAAGCGGTAAACGGAATCTCTCGCAAATTGATTTGTCTAGTCCTGAATATGGCGTGACATTTTCTCTACTCGTTGCACAGTTGAACCGATATTGAATTTTAAAGTTAACGGCCTAAGTATATCACTTGGTAAAACATGTTTGAGTTGAACTTGCTAAGCTTCAGGGTGGAATATTAAACAGACACAGTGTAAGTAGGAAGTAAAATACTAGCGTATTCTCACTCCCTCGTAGAATAAGCTTTCCCCTCCTTTTTCCAACTATAATCAATGTTAATGAAGAATAAAAGGTTTATTTCACTTGAAATCAGATATCTCAAGGCAAAGAATAAAAACAAGAATCAACAGTAATTCCAAATAGTATTCAAACAAATAGGTTGATTTGCCAGTGGTTTTGGATTTTATGACGCATGAACAAGGAACAAAACGAAGAAACTCGTCTTTAAAATACTAGGCAGACACCTATTTATAGTCTGGGTCAAACCTGTTACAAAAATTGGGCCGATACTTGCAGAACAAAATAATGACAAGTATCATGGCAATCAAAATGACTAAATATGGGTTTGAAAGACTGTAATATTAAAACTAATATTCGGGTCCAGCAAAATAATAAAAAAGAAAACCAAAAGAACCAAGCAGCAGAGACCCCTTATAAATTGCACTTGAAGTAATACAAGGCCAAGTCTACTGTACAGCGCTCTTTAAAAACTTGAATTTGACCCCATATTTCAAGTGGTTTTCAATTTTTTTCTCCTTTCCTTTTCTTTCAATTAAATGCCAATTTCTTTACTTTTTTTAGAGTCGTTTCAGGATTCGCTTTTATTTGAAAGCCTACTTATAAAAACATGACTTCATCACAGAAATTTTACTACAAGGTGCTAATTACTTCTTCACGACCTAGGTTCAGCAGACGGACTCTTGAAATGTAGTCGTCTCTATTTATGTACGCACCACACATGCGACGGTTTCCGTTAAACCCAATACGACCATGCAGCACCCTCCAATTATCAAACATGAGACATTCACCGGGCTTCAGTTTAATTTGAATTTCAAACTCCTTGCGAGTAAGAATGTCGTTCCAAAGTCGAATTGCCTTGTAGAACTTGACAACGTCCTTGGGATCATTCCATTGGTCCATGATGGATCGATCACAATTATTCCAGCGCACTTGGACCAGCTCGCCGGTTTGGTTATGATGTGTAAAAACTGGCTGTGGCATAGCAGGGGTGATGCAGACATCTTCTTCACCGGCAGAGTGAGCAGGAATATATGTCTTTGAAAGAATATCATATGCCTCGGGAGACTCCTTTTTCAAGACTTCGGCTGCCTTGAATCCATCAACAAGCATATTTTCGCCACCTTCACCATCATGGTGAAGCATGTGAAATAATTGAAGACCAGGGGTATCTGACCAGTATGTTCCGTCAGTATGAGATGCAATATACAAATTAGTGTACGCTGTGTCGTTCTTTGCTAGATCGGCAGTAAAGTCCCAAAACCCTCCATAATGCGTCGGCTTAATGTATGACAGGCGCTCAATCAATTTTTCAGTGTCCTCAGGAGAAATTGGCACGTTATCAACCATGCAAAATCCAGACTCATATATTTTGCGAACCCACTCGGTAACACCTGCTTCAGTGTCCATTACGGCCTTAAACTCGACGACTGGCCAATTCTTGCAAATTTTCTCGGAATCCCAGAGCTTACGGTCTAGTTCCGTTTCCTTCTTGGGTGTTACCAGGACAGGATCGTATGAATGTAAGACAATCCACTCTGCGGGAAACGAGGAGACATGAGAATCACTCGTATTCCAAGTGATTTCAACATTGGCACAGACTACCTTTGCAAACTTTGGCTTAATGTCTTCAGGGATTGCAAATGTATCCTGAAGTCTTTGTTTCGTCTGCGGGTGATAGTCTGTTTCGCATTGGCACGAGTCCCGCAACCAAATGTGGTGAAACTTGGATTCTATACCATTTCCAAACTTGACTGTGACTTGGTCATCATCAAACGAGACATCCGAAATGACATGAGCTGGAACGAGCATTGTTGATAAATGGGTGGGATGATGAAAAAAGTAAAAGAGAAAGAAAAAAAACCGAGAATAGTACCGAACAAAAGGTAATAAATTTGAAATTTTCAAAGCTGGAGAAGTTCTAACTATATTTATAGTTTTCAATACAAAAGATAATGCTTTTGTGATTCACTTCCGTGTACGTTATGTGTCGCCGACGAACTTTTGTTTTGTTGGCTGTAGCGGCTCGAGGCTTATCAGGACGTTGTTTGCGTGGGATGAAAAGTTGGCGAAGATTAATCCATGTACTAGTAAGGCTTGCAACAAGTAAGGAATTCAAGCTCAAATCTTTCAAAATATTTGGAGGCAAAAACGATATCAAGCTTAACTTGAATCTTTTATAATTCTCAACAATGTACTTAATGTCATAGTCTAATGACTTTAGTCCCTGCGAAATCCATTGATTGGGTCTTATTGTCCGCTGGATGACAGCCAGCACATAAACTTGAAAGATGAGATAACCGCTACGTCATCTCTATTACCATTGATTACATAAACATTATTGATTTAATTTTTCTTAACCTTTTATATCAACCTTCTTTTTTTCATTATTATTTTCCTGATTTTTATTTTTTTTTATTTTAATTTTTTTCCTTACATTCCTCTAGGGCGGTACCGCACGGGAAGCCAAAAATCGCTAAACAGACAAAGAAAAGTACGGTTTTTTTTTTTAAGGCTTGAATGAATGGGGTCTAGAAAAAACTAGCTACTCGTGCTCTTGGTTCAATGTCAAATATGCCCAGCTATTAAAGTAATTCTCACATTCAAATTCTTGGTTATTTGGCGTTTTTTTATTTAGATATTTTATTTAAATAACAACTTGTTTTAATATATTTCCATGCCTATGGAATGAGATTCTCTTCTTTTACACATCACTGCCAATTTCAATACAATTCAAGTGTAAATATTCAATATGCGCTGGCATGGCAAGAAAAGACGGTCCAATTCTGTCTCTGCTATTAGCAGCAGCTTTGGCTCCTTGTCGAAAGATGCTGCTAGTCCAATTGCTACTGCTGACGCCCTAGTTACATCTACATTGCAAACACAGTACCAGTTCGATCAAAATCAAAAGCAAAACTTTTCCCCAGATCTGCAAGAATCTATCTACAACAGTGATTCTCCTACCAACAAGGAACTCTCCTCAACGATAGACTCTATAGGTAAAGACCAACAAACACCTAGGTCAGTCATAGCTCATACTTCCCCTTCTGCTTCTTCTGAACACTCCAAACCTGTTCTCTTCTTCACTTCGGCTAGTTTTAAGCGAACTCCCTCTCCAACTCAAAACTCTGAGTCTTTCAATCGTGAAAGGCGGCGCTCTTTTTTGTCTTCAAGCAAACAACATAAATATCAGCGGCAACAAGAGCAACACCAGCAGCAACAACAACAACAACTACAAAATAACCACCATTCTTCTCAATCTTCTCAATCCTCTCTGGCGTCTAAGCGCCGTGACCGCAGAAGTATTAGCTTAGAAGGTTTATTTACAGGCGTTTCCTTAGCAAACAACCATTCCGTTTCTGCTGTCGCAAAGGGTAACCCTTCACCTCCTATGGGCATTGTACCTTTACCGGTGCCGGAATCTGCAGGTCCATCCACAAAAAGCCATCTAAATCCGGAACCGTCGTCATCGTCTTCTTCAACGACGGTGCCACCATCGAGAACCACGCGCGTGACTACAATATCAAACCATCCTACTATCGCCAACAACGGTCCCAATTCAGTCCCAGCAAACGAACAGATTGACAATTTTCGTGGTGAAATTAACTCGCATTACATTCACACAAGCAGCCCTAACCCAAAATACAATAATGCCAAGGGACACCCCAGATCCGCGTCAATTTCCTCCCTTTCTCCTACAACAAGGGCTGCTGCAAACGTCGAAACCACAACTGCTACTGCTATAATCACCACCGATAGTCTTCCTATCCAGAAGCCAGTTACCGGTACTTCTCTGTCCGTACTTGAGAACAGCAGCAGCAACGGCAGCACTGCTCTTCCAACGTCCTTTTCGTCCTCAATTTCCAACTCCAGGGTAAAACAGCAGAATAAAACCTCGACACCCCTGGATGACCACCAATCAATACTCATAATCTCGAGCAGTTCAGCCAACTCTGCAAACTATACCTCAGCTTCACCATCGCTTAATTCTATTGCAACGTTTTTATCTTCAAGGTAAGTACCCACCTCAGCCCGCTTGTTTGATACTTTAAAATTTTCTTCCCGCTTGGTTTGTCGTTCCTCTTTCGCGGTTTCCACCACAGTCAACACATATCTTCTGCCTTTTGAAAACCCAGAATATGCCAGAAATTGAAACTCTATAATGAATCAAGGTTCACACTTGGGGGTTGTTTAGTTCAATCACTGTGGCAGACTCATATTCCGCTCGTCTCATTTTTTGGCCCAAAATTATACTTTTATTTTATTTTATTTTATTTTATTTTTGTTTTTCCCTTGAAGCTTGGTGTCGGGGCAACCCCCTTTTTTTTTTTTACCTTGATGTTCCTCAATCAAGATTTTCCTGGCTTTTTTTCCCCCCTCCTCCCTTAAATTTGTTCCCTCGTCTTTACATTTTTTTTTTCCTTTCATCTGCACAGTCTCCTTCACTCTCTTAATGACAGCACAAACTCTATAAGGATTCGATTTGTTAGTCCTCCAGAAATCATTTCACGTCTTACAAGTTACTAATTTTTTCTTCTCATCTTATAGACCCATTGAAAAACAGGGCCTTCAGGCATCACCGTTATATACACAACAGACGAGGCCACCTGATCAAGGTACGTTGCAATATTCTGTTGACACAACCAAACTTTTTCTAACGGCTCTAGACTTCAATGCCATGTCTGAATCAAAGCCCATAACAAAGTCTACTTCTCAAACATTGGGGAGTCAGTCGTCACCACAATCTTCCAGATCACCATCACCAAACTCAGCTCTCGCCACCTCTAACAAAACTACCAGTTCCACTACTGACGACAACCAGACTTTGGCAAGACCAGCTACAAAAGACTCCTACACAGACACACCAGACCAAAGTGTACAAAAGCAAGAGTGGCTAAATCGGTTTGGTTCTTCCAGCTCAGGACTTTCCAATCTTTCTGGATCACACTCCGGCTCTTGGTCAAACTCAGCATCGAACCAACAGCCATGGAGATTGACTCGAGCCTTGGTGCGTGATGGCTGTCTCAAGTTATACAAGCCACCCTCTGATTTGGGCATCAAGGCTTTTGACCACGATGTCCCCTTGCAGCCCCCTCAAACTTCTCTTCCTATCACCCCGGGTGCACAAGGAACAAGTCATAAACGAATCATGTCTTCAAACTCAACGCTAATGTCTCAAATGCCAGTTTCTTCAAAAAGTAGTAGTGCTTCAGGTTCGAGACTTTTTTACAGAGGCATGGAGCCACATCCGGATCTAGAGTATAATGAGGCTGGTAAAATCGTTGGCGGGCCCGACGAAGCTATCTGCCATGCAATATTATTTGGTGCCAGTGATAGCTTTGCGAAAACTTCCGTTCTTTTATTGCCTCTTCTCACTGATATGGTTTCTGCCATTGATCTTCTGACGCTATATTCTACCAGCGTTTCTCATGCGGGCTCAAATGCATCTACAATACCCTTTTCTTCCGTCAATCACAATCTTTCTTCCACTCCTGCATCCCACAATGCTACCTCAACCATCTCTGCTCAGCTCGTCTCACGGTTGCAACTGGTTGTTGAAACAATCCAGGATAACTTTCCTGGAATGCTCTTGGATAATACAATCTTCAGCGTTTTTATGCGCCTTGTAGAATCTGTGTCTTACCACGATGATGCTGTTGCCACAGACTTGAAGATGTCTGTCTTCATGAAGCAAAAATACATGGGAGAAATGCTTTCCTATGCGACGCATCAAGAACCCATAATGTGGGGCGGTATTCAGCCTAATCTAAGCGAGGCTGCTTCAGAAAGGCTTCATTACATTTTGAACAGAATAGAAAACATCAGCAATGGTACATCAGGCTCATCTAATCACAACACTCACTATACCAATGTCAATAGCTCTGCACCAATATCTATGGCTGTCACAAAACTTCCTGGGGCAATTCCTCCTGATCTCATTCTTGACATCAGCGTTGACACATTGGCAAAACAAATTTACCACTTTCATCTCGCCTTCTCGAAAGATTGGTCTCCAACTTCTGACATTGCCCTCCTTTTCACAACAAAATACAACTACCACAGACATAGTCCACTAGTCTTCGATTCAACGAACATACATTTTCTGGGGGGTCTTCTAATTGACCACTTATTCAATACTATACATCGTATTGACAACTCTTATCGAGGCAAAATTCTCACCTACTGGATTAATCTTGGCAATGCCTTGAAGAATTCTGGTGACATGGTTGGTTGGCTATCAATTGCCACTGTTGTTTGCTCCCTTCCAGTTTTGCGGCTTCGTGGAACTTGGTGTTATGTATCGGGCGATATCCGTGACCGCGTTATCCGTGAATGGGCACCCGTTGTATTTGATTTGGAACGACGGCTCATGATTTCAGACATGTCTCGGAAGTCAACGTACCATGTTCTTGCACCTCAAGGCATTGGCATCACTTACCCTAAAGAACGTGTTGTTCCGTTTTTTGGAGACTTGTGTGTCAAGTTTGAAGAAGGTTCTACTTACAAGCAATGCGAGGGACGTCTGAGCAGTATTCAAATTGCCTTTGAGAGATGGGAGTCTTACCTTGATCAAATACCACAGAATGATTCATTTGAACCTCTTCCAGAAGCGATTCCTGTCATTCAAAAACTACTCTATGCTCTTTTGGCCCAACATTACGAGACACCTGTTCAATCCGCCGAAACAATTCTTAAAATGTCTCTTGAAATAGAGCCTACCATTTCTGGGGAATATCTTAAGCATCATTACAATCAGCGATCCCCTCTCACAACTGGGTCATATCTCCCTCTTATTTTTACTAGTTCTGTCCCTTCCTATAGCCTGTTTGCCAAGTCAGTTTTGATTTCAGCTAGCGGAGCTCTTAATGGTAACCCTAAACGAACCCTTCGTCCTTCTTCTTCTCGTACAGGTGATTCATTTCGGTCAGCGACAATGACATCTCAGCATTCTATTCAATCTTCTACAAAACACTCCAGTTCAAATTCGTCTATTGCAAGCAGTTCGGGCTCTGGAAGCACTCTCTATCGCTCTGTTCCGCTTTCTTCTGATGTTACAGCAATGACTACAGGGTACACTGAACTAGATCTACCTAGTCGACAGTTTGTTACTAGGCATTCCAGCAATCATTCACTGGTGCGAAATATTCGTGATATCTTGAACGTTGGAACTCATATTTTTAACGTAGCGGATGAGATTGTTTTAAAGTCCCTTGAAAATTTAATACCTTCTCGACACGCAAGCACTTCTAGTCTTGAAAATTCCAGTAACCCTGTTTCTCGCCGTGCTTCTGTTCAACTTTCCCTAGCACGTGCTGCTGCCAATTCAATTGAATCTGAGCCTAGTGACAAGGAAAGTATTCCAATTGTTGTGAAAGCTGCCAACCTGGAGCGTCTGGTAGATATCCTTGTATTGGGTGTCGACGATTTTAGTGCCTATGTAGCAACTGAAAGCCACTCCCGACCAGCCCTGAAGATTGATATGGATACCCATACATTAATTTTCTTTTCTACTTTCAGGAGTTTTTGTTCTCCTTCTGGTCTTTTAGAAAGTCTGCGAAGACGTTTCATTGGCGCTCAATCAGCGGCGGTCTCTATTACGGAGTTGTACAACAGGATTCTTAAGCAAAGTGAATCTGAAGAACTTCCACCCCTTTCTGAATCTTTTCCAAGCTGGGATCCCACCTGTCAGGCAGAACCCGCTACCATTGACTGGCGCACTGTAGCCCAGATTCAGATTGGCGTTCTCGAAGCTTGTCATCTCTGGATCTCTCAATTCTTTTCTGATTTTGCAAATGATCTCGCTATTCGCGACCAGTTCTTGGACTTACTTAAGACTTTTGAGGTTGAGTTGCAATCCTGGAAGGAAGCCGGTGTTTTAATGAGTAACGAGTACAAGATTTATTACGATGCAATTGAAGCTCTGCACAAGAAAGTTCGCAAGCTTTTCATTAAAAAGTCGTACCGTCCAGTTGACATTAAGCGCCTCGTTCCTACATTCCCACTGGGGACCAAAATTGAAAACCTCCCTCTCAATGGTGGTATTCAAACGTTGGAGCAACTAGTAGATGATGTTGACTGTGTTGCTGCTGAGTACTTTGGAATGGTTCGCTTGAAAGATTGGATGGAAGTTTTTGAATCATTAGAAGTCCAAAGCGCTGACATTACCGGATTCTTCCACTTCCGCTTTCCTCACTCTAATAATGACGAAGATGTTATTGTGCAGGATATTTTTACCTACTTTGAAACGCTTTTCCGTGAAACTGGTGAAGAGCGATTGCTATTTGCTTTTCCAAGACCAATTCGAGAACTCTTCCGTCTGCACACAAATCTTGTCAACTATTTCACTGTTCAAATCAGTGATCCCAATGTAAGAAAGGAGGAGCGCGTTGGACGTATGGCTTCTGTTCTTAAAATTCTTGGCATTATTCAGCGGCGCATGACCAATCTTCAGCTTTTCGCGGAAGAAGATTTTAAAATTGAGGAGGAAAAGGGCCCTAGTTTGGGGTTGTCACCTTATATTCCTGCATTCCTAGAATCTGCCATTTCTGCTGCAATTTTGCGACCCGAAAGCCGGGGTTTTGCCAACTCATGGGTGCAGGCTTCCAAGGAAATCTACAAGCAGTTTGGTGGTACATTTTCTGGTAACGTTAACACACTGGAAAGCATTATTCCCCATATCCCTGCGTCGTTGCTTAAACGACGAACTGTCAGCAAGGCTCTCACTCCTTGTATTGGTTGGTTAATGGAACGATTTCTAGAGATTGTGTGCTATATACCTAATATGTGCATTGAGAATCCTCGTCTCATTAACTTTGACAAGCGTCGTTACGCATACAACTTGATAGTTAATATTTCCGATATGAAGAACTCTATTCAGGGTCTTGACTCGCTTTATAGTAGTGGAATGGATGTGAACGACGTCTTTAACTTCACAAAGCGTGTATCTTATATTATAAACCCAATCAAGGGCTTATATCACTTGGACCGACGAGTTGCCCGCGATGCAGCTTATCGTGAACTTAAGGAGTTCCCTAAAGCAGTTTCCAAAAACAAAGTTTTCTTACCTTATATTCAGGCAGAGGCAGAAAAGCTGAAGCGTGATTCTCGACAACGAGAAACTATTGATCGTTTGGCAAAAGACATGAAGAAAGCAAATAGTCGCTCCAAGACTACGTCCATGAGTGCTGCGGGGAACCCTACTTCTGAAAGAAAGTCTGGCTTGGCCCGTTTTGGTGGTTTCTTCAAATCTGTGCGTCCTATTTCTATTGCACTCACAGGAAGCTTTACTCCTCCTACAGAGAAGATTGTCCACCCTGACGATTTGCCTGACATTGTGTCGTTTCCAGATGCAAGATTCAAGCTTGTCACCACAATCAATTTGGCAAATTCTTCCGTTTCTCATTTGCGGTCTCATAACCAGCCAGGCATTTTCAAAGTTACAACTGAGAACTCTCAAGAAGCTGTTTTCCAGGCTGTGAGTGAGCATGCTGCTGACGAATGGATTCGTTCCTTGGGCCAGGCGCAAAAACAAGCTGCTCTACTTGCTGTTATGGCTCCCACTTCTACAAAAGTCTTTGGTGTGCCTGTGCACATTGTTTGTGAGCGGGAGGGAAGTCCTCTTCCTTATGTCGTGGATACATTGCTTACTGAGATTGAAGCCCGCGGCCTTGATGAAGTTGGGTTGTATCGTATTCCTGGTTCGTTAGCAAGCGTTAACACCCTTAAGGCTGCATTTGACGCGGGTGGACCCGTTAACATGGAAGACGACCGATGGTTTGATATTAATACTGCTACGGGATGCTTTAAAATGTATCTCAGGGATCTTCCAGAGCCACTTTTAACAGCTCAGCTTTTTACAGACTTTGTTATTTGTGGAAACATGGGAAATACGAATGATGGCATCTTAATGTTGCGACGTTGTGTTCATCGTCTTCCTCCTCCAAACTACAACCTACTCAAACGTCTTGTTGATCATCTTGTTCTTGTTACTCAGCATGGTGCCACCAATCTCATGCATGCGGTGAATTTGGCTATTGTGTTTTCAATGAGCTTTCTTCCAAACTCCAGCTCAACATCCTCTGTATCCAATGATTTGGGAGCTATGCAGACTATGCTTAAGACAATGATTACTTCTCGGGACAGAATCTTTTCCGAAGTACAAGACGACGATGCAGATGGTCCTTTACCTTCACAACTCCCTCCTCTACTATCTACCCATTACTTGAATGTTGGTGAGAAGCGTCTTCAACCTCCTCAACTTACTGTCGAATCTGAATCCGAAGGTTCCGTCCACTCACTTGATGCACTTTCACGAAAAATCGACGAAGACGACCTACTTGACAAAGATAATATGACCGTGCCTCTGCACCTTCCCAGCTCGACCACTTTTGACGAGCAAGAGCTCACTTCAGGCCTATCAAACTCAGTCCCTTCTTCGTCGCCTCTGGATAATTTTCGAAGTCTAAATAATGACAACCCTGGAATGCTTTCAATTCCTACACCAATACCTCGTCGTACGTCTGACGGAACAACTAGTAAGCGATTCTCCTCCCTTCTTCTTCCATCTGATCTTACTGGAGCTGGTATTCCTACAGAAGACTTTGCGGAGAATTCCGGTGAAGATATCAAAGATCTTAAAAATGGCAATGACGAAAATACCAAGCGTCATATATCAATTATCATGGAGGATACACACTCGGAAACAGACGACAAATTTAATGACAAGAGCAGCAAGCGAGATAGTTTTACTGAAGTTAGTGCCTATTGATTTTGCTGCTGCTCTCCATAATAAAGTAAGAGAAATATAATATAAAAGGAAACAATTTGTTGTATAGTTTATAGTATCATTTGCAGTTTTTTTGCTTTCGATGTTTCAAGAGAATATATCAAAATTTTAATGTGTCTCAAATCACATCACCTCACTGAACTTAAATTTTTTTTTTTCTCCCTTCGCCCTTCACTAGTGTTGTTTTACTCATCCGCTGTTTTTTCGTCTTCTCCTTCGACGACTCCAATCTTCATCAAAAACTGCCCTTCTCTTCAGTTATAATAACATCCTCTCACCCAGACCTTTATTATTTATTCAAAATTACCATTTGACTCATTCCTTCTGAGCGTTAGGGGTTAATTTTTTGCCCTTGAAAAAAAAGAGAAGTTCAACCCACCTATTAGAGATCACCTAAAATAACCAAAGGTCTACTTGTCTCTCTTTGCTACGCCTAGAAAAACCGTTACAACTTGATAAACACATTTATAGACGCATGGGATTCATATAGATTCAAAGATACTGAATTTGCACTATGTCCTTCAAATTCAATTGGGACTCGTTCAATGACGAAAACTTTTACGATAGAGCTCGCACGCTACTGACAGATGCGTTAAACAAGGGCAAGAAACCGCCAATTCTCAGTGACAGGATAATCGTTCGCGAACTGTACCTAGGCGAAGAATCGCCTCAGCTAGAGATTCTAGAGATTGGGGATCTTGCTGACGATAGATTTCGTGGGATTTTCAAATTAACTTATAACGGTGAGGCGTCGATTACTCTCGCTACCAAAGTTCAAGCCAACCCTCTAAAAGTCTACTCCATGGCAGCTCCTTCTTTTTGTACGCCAAAGTTTATGAGTGCCAGTGCTCCTCTGGATATTCCTTTAAACTTGACTCTTTCTGAAATTAAATTATCCGGCATTATTATTGTGGTGTTTTCAAAAGCAAAGGGATTGACTCTTGTGTGCCGAAACGATCCCCTAGAAAGTATTCGTGTGTCGTCTACTTTTGACGCATTACCGGGGATTGCGCGGTTTCTTCAAGGGCAGATTGAGAATCAAATAAGATCTTTGTTTCGTGAAGAACTACCTGCTATTCTACATCGTCTTTCACATCGTTGGACTCCTAATGGAGGACTCGGGTTGCACCAAAACATTTCCGTTGCAAAGAACGATGGCGAGTCTTCAACTGGCTCAGATTCTCCAGGTGATGATGAGACGAAGGTTTCCTTCATGGAAATCAATCCCGACATGCCAGTTCTTTCATATTCAAATATGCTCAAGATCAACACATTAGCAGCCAGCCAACGCACACTTTCGTTATTTACACCCGCGCTAGCGGAAACCGTTTACCGGGCCAACCTGGATATATCAGAAGAGCATTTCTCAAATGGATATATTCAACGATTGGCAGGCAGAGCTAATGATTTAGCTGAAATTGCACGGATTCAGTCTAGAAATTACTTCCGAAATGCTCATGCTACACCAAAACGACGGATTATTAAGCTAACCAAGAATAAGAAGAGCTCAACCGAAGAAGAAAAGCCAGAAGCTGCATCCACATCTCGCCCACCAGTTGCAGAGACGAAGAAACCTTTAGAACAATCGGAAAATTTGTTTCCTGGTGGCGGTACCCACAATCCTCCTCTACTTATTTCTAAAAATCCAGCAGGTTATAACTCGCCATCTTCTTTACAGGTTACTGAAAAGCGACCAACCGTTTTGCATCAAACCCCATTAGACATCGCCGAAACTTCAAAAACTTATAAAAAGCTGAATTCTGAACCACGGCGTAATTTTATGATCTCTCCCCCACCTGCCTATGTTGCGTAACGATCTAATTTCTTATCTCTTTTTCTGCTCCACTACTCATATTTATGCGTCCTGTTATTTTATTTTATTTTATTTTATTCCATTTTATTTTTTTATACTATTTAGTCTTCTTTTTCAACTTCTAGCTTTCATTCAGTGAAAGTAGGCTTTATCGCGTAAAAACTTTTCTGTTTATCCTTTTGCTTATTTAGAAAGCCAATGCTTTTTTTGCCAACTGCAAAGCTCCTTCCTTAGTCTTGTTACCTCCAATAAATCCACTCGCGTGAATGAAGACACACCCTGGAACGCCGGAGATTTCGGAAAGCGCATCGTCACGAATACCTCTCCAGGGCTCAGGAAGAGCCTTGCGTGATACAAAAGAGCTTGGCGACTCAGCAACGGCCTGAATGCGCCAGTCATCTACACCGCCGCCAGGGTAAATAATGTAGAGAATATCTTTACCCTTGTGGGTAGAGGGATCAGATTCAATGGCGTCGAGGTGAGACTTCCAGAATGCCTGGTTTTCAAAGAGTAAAATGCGGCCACCTTCAGGATCGAGTTCATCGCGAAGTGAGCCGTTGTAGGCCTCAGCTACTTGCTTCTTGGCAGGAAACCAACCTTTTGCGAGGTTAATGACAAGGCCTACAAAAGCATTGCCCATGAGCTCAGAGGCGAGCTTGAACTGAGAGTCAAATACAGCATCGCCATGGATCTTGGCCTGCTCAGGAAGAGGGTTTAAGCGCGATACAAGGGAAGGAAGTGTGATGTTGTTGTCCTTAAATTTGGGCTTCAGGCCGGCTCCTTTTAGGCTATCAGGATCGTAAATATTAATTCCGTTATCGTTTGCGTCAATGGCTTCTACAAAGTCTTCGTAAATTTTAGTGTACAGCTCAGTGACAACTTCTTCTGTAGGCTCTGTTTCCAAAATTGAGGCCAACACATCCCGGCCAAAGTGTTTGTAGACGAGTCCAGCTGAAGACAGTCTGGTTTTGTAATTCTCACCAAAAACTTCATTAAACTCACGCTGGTGATGGTCGAAATGCTTGATACCATCGTATTGGCCAGTGACGTCCACAATTACATCACACTCTTCGAGAACGGCATAGTCGCGAGATCGGACAATATCGGCATCCTTAAACTGGGGTAGCTTCTTGAGCATGTAGACGGCCAGCGACTCGTCAGCGTGAAATGTTCCTGAGTGAGTTCCGATTTTGACCATTGCTTGCTTGATTTTTTTGGCAACTGGGGATGTGGACATCTGAAGTTAAATGTATATAGGTAGGAAAAAGAAACTGGCGCTGTCTAGCTAGGTGAGAAAAATTTGAACTTGTCAGCAGAATTGCAACACCAATGATTTGGGAGAAAAATTTCCATAGTGATATTTAAAACAGTTGTAAAGATGTAGCCGTAATATGAGTATGCGGCAGGGTCCATATAAGTGACATAAATATTGCAAAAGACCTTACCACAGTTTGACGACCAAAGTATTGATACAAAATTTAGTGCTTTTTAATTTGAATTTTATTGAAAATCAATGAAGAAAGAGTTTTAGTCCACTGTGATTTTGGCAAAGAATTTGGTGCAAATGGTTCTACTCTATGGACGTTTGTATAGCAGCAAAGCCCGTGAGTCTTTTAATTTACCCTGTCACTTTGCCAATGTAAGTCCCCCAACCCGGCAAACCTCTCTTTTTTCTCATCCCACAAAATTGAGAGTTGAACAAATCTGTGCTCCAAATAGTTCGTTTTATATTTCCTCAGACACCAAATATTCCACCTAGGATACCTGATCGACTAATATCATTATAAGAGAATGTCGCGACTGCTAAACTGGACCCGCAATATCCAAATTCAAGGAACCAACCTTGAGATCTTTCGCGTAAGTTGTGTGTTGCTCAGTTTAAAATGCTGCTCAAACCTGCTACAGTCGTTTTGAAAGAGGGAAGGGAAGAAATCAACATCATATTAACATGGAAAAATCTGTTAGTTTGCTTTTTGCGTCTCATTTCCTATTGGTACTATGATTTGGGTTGGCATTGATACCCATGAGAAACTCAACATTCCTAATTTTCGACCAGACCCGGCTCGATTGAACCAAATCCCAAAGGATCCTGTTGAGATTAGGGCTGAGGTTGAGCGTATGAGACAGGCCAGAGCTGAGAGAAGAGCGCGATTAGAGGAGAAGGCAAGGCGACTCAACATCGTACCACCTACTGCTGCTGATGACGAGCAACAGCTGGAGCTGCAGGCTTCACAACAGTAAAATACGATTTTTAAAAAGGAACGTTGAGCAGTTTGGATAGTTCAACATTTTTACTTTCATACATATACATATAAATCTTCTCTTTTACATTTTTAAGGCTTTACATCTGGAGAGATACCGCAAATCTTTCAACTTTTATTAATCATTTTTCTCCATATATATAAGAACAAATTTGGGTTTAAAGGCTCATAGCAATTTGTATACACATGCAGGAGAATAATCTTTACTACAATTGTTTGGACCACTTACGAGCTGATTCCTGCCTTTGCCTGGAGCAAAGCCAAGGCTACATAAAACTCCAGTTTTACTTTCTGAACACTACTTATCTGATGTGAGACTTTAATCCTTATAGGACAGGTAGTTTTTTGTAGTTTTTATATTTTTTATATTTTTTTTTCGTCGTCATTTACCGAAAACTACATGATATTGGAGTCTTCATCTTTTATTACTAATTTTGGTTCTGTTCGAAAGTTCAGCGATCCCCAACTTTATACCGCCTTCTTTTGCTAAATTTGGCTCTGAATTCTGCAGACAAGCTAATTTTCAAATTACTTCAAAACCAAGCTTTGGAGAATTGAAATTTTTTTGAGTTTTTGTGACACCAATCCATAAACAGTAATGTCTAAATATTATAGCTGAAAACTATTTGTGAATGTTCAGCGACTTTTTTATCTCATTACTGTCTCCTAACAAAATCTAATACGTCTTTACGCAAATAACTCAGCTTATTTCAACTTTTGTGAGGTCTATCTGCTGTACTCAAAATATGGTATAACTCTATACGCATCCTTAGAAAGTAACTTTTTCCAATATTCTTTCTAAATTTTTTCACGTTTAAAATTATAAAAAAAGAAATCAAAACTAAAAATACATAGGAAAAAAAGTATCCCAGAAGAAAAATACTAAATAGAAAAAAAATACAAAAAAAAAGGGGAAAAAAGGAGATATGACTAAAATCATGTCCAAGTAGCACAGCACAAACTTTAGTAGTGAAGAGCCCGGCGGCGGTGAATGTGACGTTTGGCAGAGGAGTTAACTGTACCATTTGTATTCTGGGAATCTGCAGAAATAGTAACAAAAGTGGCACTTGCGGAAGAAGAAGGAACAGGAATAGTGACAGTGAGGGTGTTGGTCAAAAGATAGGTTTCCGCCTTCGTAGCAGTGCGCTCAATAGTGCTGGTAGAACCAGAAACGGTGCGAGTGACGGTATAGGAGTATGTTTGAAGAACGGTGGAAGTGGCAGTTTCCTTGACTGCGGAGGTGGTCAATGTAACAAATTTTGTGATGGTCTTGGTAGGGGTAAGAGTAGCGGTTTCTTGTGAATTGTACACAAATTCGTTAACAGTAGTTCTGGTAGCAATTGAGTCATTGGCAGTGTTTGTGACTACAATATAATTGGTCACAGTTGAGGTAAGAGTGTGGTCAATAGTAGTAAGCACAGTAGAGGAGTCAGCGTAGACGTAAGTGGTAACCAATGGAGAAGAATTGTTTGAAAAAGAGGTTTGCAGAGGAACTAGAGAGGTGCTTCGAGTGGTGACAGTAACAATATCAACTTCATTGCTGACACTGGTGGAAGAAGCTTTGACAGTAACATAGATGGGATGAGTGAAGGTCAAAGTCTTGGTAACAGGTGAGACAACGGTATTTTCGATGGAGGCAATACCACCTTGGCTAACGACGGAATCAATGGCGCTCTGGAGGTTTGCAACTGGAACTTCAATGGTTTCAACCGCCTTGCCCGTCACAGTAATGAAAGAAGTTGAGGTAATGTCCTGACTGGCAGTATATTGAATGTATGTAGTCTCATCGTTAGGTCCGATAGTCTCGTAAGAGGAAACCAAAGCGGTATTGGTAGATACAGCTGTGCCTAGAACAGAGGTAGTGGGAATAGTCACAGTCAAAGTAACCCGTCTAGTGAAAGTAGACGTAGGGGTGACGGTAACAGTAGAAGTTTCAGGCAAAGTACTGTTTACAAAATGTTGTCTCTTAAAAATATTAGCATTAGGGAATTCCAAGGCCAGGACAGAGGCCGAAAAAAAAAGGGAGGAAAGAACAGTGAATGCCCTCATTGCAGCAGTATTTTTGAAAATTTGAATTCAGGTGTTTTTAATGTGTAGAGACTTTAAACCGCCAGCGGAATAGTTTGTTCTATAAACTTGGAGTAATCAAAAAATGGTATATAAAAAACACAAATGTTCAAAAGAATGACTTGGGTAGGTTTTGTACTACTTTGTAGTTAGAAAAGAAGAAAAAAATGTTTTTGTGATAGACTATGAGAAAAAATGCCAATGCTCTGAAGGGGAGTTTCAGTCCTTATATATTTATTGGAGGGACCGAAAGTTGGCCACGCTTTGAGTTTTGTTTATGTTCCTCCCTGAAAAATAGCGATGCAGTCGTTTCTTTTTGAAGTGTACATTGGTCTGGCATTCTGCACACACTGCTTCATATACAGAACAAAAATCGAGATCAAAAGGACCAGTTCCCCACTAGATATTTAGTCAATATATCTAATAGCATGTAGACTGCTGAAGATGTGTAAATATACCGGTGAGCGCAATATAGAGCGCATAATTACACTGAACACAGGTCATGAGAAAGGCTTAAGTTTAATCGTCCTCTCTCCATTAAACAACATTTCCGGCTAGACTACCTGACTGAATCTGACTACGGTTAAAGACTCGGACTGACAATTTTTAAACTGAGGCTGAACGCAATGCATTACCAGGCGGCCGCACGTATTTTTTTGTCCAGAGAATCAGCGTCGCACCGTTTGAAATTAGCCATACATCAATCGTAAATCGCTCACACTATGTTCCATTCAGGGGCCCAACTATGTCAAACAAAGTTATCATCGTCCTGGCGCCCATTTCTTATTTCTCGCATACACAAATATTAGAACATTTTTTATGGCCCCGTTGGCGAAACCTTTAGAAAAGAAAGTAAACAGTGAGACTTTTGCTATTAAGACCTGGGGATATTTCTAAAGATTTTTTGAAAAAAGACTTTAAGCAGAAACTGTAAGGTGAAGTACTATCCAGTTGGCTCTGCTACATTGCTGATTAAACTGGAACAAATGGGCACTGTATTTGAGTACCTTTCTCGAGCTTCCATTTGAACCTCATAGTTTTTGGACATTGTAAGCCTTTTTTCTGGGCGTATTGGCATTTCATAAGATTTTTGACTATATAACTGTTCGACAACTTCGTAGCAAATCTCTTAATATTTTTCGACGATTAGCAGCCTTCTACTGTAGCTGTTATAACTTTGCGGACTTTGTGGGCTTGACGATCATGATTTTCGCGTAGCGCTTAGACTAATGCTGTTATGTTTTCGAAAATGTAGACATTGAAGTGACTTTGCCTGGATTTGGACTTCCCCTGCGTGTAATGTCCCAATTCGGTCTTAACTATTGATTTGGGACTCGCCTTTTTACAGAAAACGAATATCTCATTACGAAAATTTGCAGTTGCATTTTACCACTTAGCCTTCCACAATCCAGTCATTCAAATCACTACTTCATCCCTATTACGCCATCCAAATCTTTTACATTCTCCGTTTTTATGACAAGAATTCTGCTTTTGGGGGTTTGAAGGGGACTTAACAGCAATTTTTCTACTAACGCCTAAGGATGGTTTTCAATTGGGATTGTTTTCAACTGCACTATTCTCATCACTTTCAGCTTAAAGTCTCCTTCATGTTACTTTAAATTAATTGAATATATGTATTGCTAGCTTACTTGCGTCACTTTACAGGGCACTCGTACAATACTATTGACTCTACCAATCAAAATGGATGTCTAATACAGAGGTTTCTAATTTTTCGTCACGATATCAAAGCTTAAGAAGACTTTAGTATCAAATTGCACATATAATTGCATGATGCGTGAGTGATAGGGTTCTAGTTTTCGGCCTCTTTCTTTCCTTAAGGGGTCTAACTGCTACTCAAATTGTCTTTTATTATCTACCGCAGACTTTTTTGTTAAACTTAAAGAATCGATTTGCATTGACCTTGGAATTTTAAAAACTTGAAATTTTTTCAGGAAAGAGCTGCTAAAGTCCAGAGCAATCCAATTACACAGACCAAATAAATTTATTAGTAATATTCTAATAATAATATGCCTCTTATATTATTATGTCTAGCTTATATATTTGCTTCCAACGTCACTAATGACTTACTTTCTCAAATTTAATATATAGCGAATATAGTCTGTATGTCAAAGTAGTGACTTAATCTCCAAAAGACGAGTATTTCTCATCTCATTATCAAAACTTGAACTAGTCCCATTGATCACTCATTTTTCTTAAGTTTTATTCCCTGCCTTTCTAATAATGTCCACCAGCTCTGAGCCTGGCAAGATAGGTGGAAAGTCTTCTGGCAAATGTGCCCCTTCCATTTCCCATCCATTCGAGCAGATTCCAAAAAATTTTCTCTGCCTGCTTTCGAAACAAACCACTGGGTAAAAGCACACTTTCCCCAAGAGATGAATGGTTTGCCCTTTTTACGTTGTACCAGTCGGTAAGACCTTTTTTTTCTAACCTCTGTTTGACAATTGGGTGCACAAAAAGCTTGGACAGAAACATCATAATGATCGATTTCTTGTCCCAAGTCGATGAAAAAATTAATACGCATCTAATTGACTTCTTCAGTTTTGCTGCTTACGCGAGCTTCTACTTGTACCACTACGCGCGAGCTTCTGACTTCGTTAAAAAACATGTTTCGGATGTTTTTGTAACATTTATGGCATTTGCCTCCTTGGTCTCGTACAGCACAAATCTTCATAGTTCAAATGAATTGACTTCCCATAAATCATGCACCTCTGCCTGTTTGTTTCAGCGCGTTCTGGTACCCCTATATCTGCTTGCTCGTTTGATGTTGCGCTGGAGTGCTTGAACTCATTGGTATGATTAAGGAAGGAACTAAAGCATGGCGTAGCGCTCAATTCAAAGTTTTCAAGTTAAAACTTCTTGTGAGTGAGAAAAACTAGTAATGTAATTTCTTTCTAGAGCCGTCGCTGCCTCCATTGGGGAGTTTTCTCCTCAATATTCAACTTTGCTATCAAGTACTCTAGTCACTGTTTACAGAGTAATACGACCATCTGCCTGGAGTTGAGAAAACTTTCGAGTCATCATTTTGAATCTACTGTCAATTAATTAGGGATAAAAGCCCCTTAAGAACCAGCTGAGCTTCACGTTTGTCAATTAGGTATATCGTCAAAGCTGACGTGCCAAAACTTGATGTTCCTATCCCTCCATATTTGACCGGTATTGTCATGATGTCTTCATCGTATTGGTCGTCTTGGTAGTCGTTACGGATAGTGCAGATGGCATTTAAATTTAGAGTACCAAGTTGGTAAAAATGGAGTTGTAAAACCTCAAATTTGAATGAACGGTAAAGTTGGTGAAGCTTGGAATGCTCACTCGTTTTTAATACAGCAAACTGTTTTGCTTTCGGTCCATTGCCGTCATGAGTTTCAAAGCCCCTTTTTGCTGGAAATCTTCTGCGCCAAAATCTCCTGTCGCGCAGAGACTGGACAAGTTCCCAATACTTGAATTTCATCCTGCTTACATTCGCCAACTTCCTTAACCCAGCATTTATCAAGATTAAGGCGGAGATGATAGCCGTGTCATCGAGAGCTTCTTGGGCTAATTGCTTGATAGCGGAGAAATGGTAGAGGAGATTGCCTGACATCTCAGACGATAAGAAGTACTTCCAATTCATTGTAACTAGGAGGAAAGGCTCATTATTGACCCACTTTACAGTGCAATAGAGAAATTTGGTTTTTGTAGTACTGCCTTAATGATTAAGCTGCGCTTCATGGTGTCGAACGCGTTCGAGAAGTCTAAATAGGCCATGTGGGTGAAACTATCTGTACTGCTTTTTTCCATAGCTTCTCCTAGAGCAAAACAGCAAGTTCTACTCCGCTTAGGGAGTTTGTGTTAAGCTGGCAATCTAGAAGTATAGCAAGACAATTGCCTCAATGGCAACTTTACAGAATCTTTCACCAACCGCAGATGGTCGGACTTTGGGGTTCTTGTTCTAGGGGTAAACCGAGAGACGCACAACAGTTGCATCGCTTCAGTCGTACCCTTTTCAATGCTCTTGGTGAGAAAGAGCTAAAACGTTCAAAGTCCATATTCCTCGTTGCTAATAAAATAAGGTCTCGGGACCAATCAGATAGTCTCGCTGCGGCATGCTTGTCGATGTTTAAGACTTACATTACGAATGAGTCTCTTCCATTGGACAATTAATTTTCAGGGACATCAAAAGGTTCACTATCACTTTTGAAGATAATTCAAAATTCTCCATGTTTCTGCATTAGCGGGTACAAAATTGGACATGTCCCTGACAGCTTGGGCAGCTTTGAACACCTTGCCATTGGCCAGCTCGTTATGTGTTCTTCTCTGGGCTGCTTCCTTCCTCAGAGTCGAACGGAAAGGCAGAGAGACTAAAATTTTTGGCCCTTTTAAAAGGCATACCACGAAGATTAGGTAGATTAGTTAAAGTGTCTTTGTATTCATTTGGGACTCCACCTAAGTGATTCATATAACCATGGCGACTTCGGTATCATAAAAATGGCGGACGAACAATCTTCAAAATTTGTAAATACTCGCGAGAGAGCCTGGCTGCATGTTCCACAAAGATTTGCTTCTCACCAGGAGTGAGCTTCAATTTAGAGAGCTGGACGTAATATTATTTTGGAACCAGTTGTAGGTACTCAATGTCTTCAACAAGAGCCCTTTCAATGGTGACTTGGTAAACAATGCTTCTTGTGGTGCTATTTTGGATATTTACCAGTTCCCCAAATGAATTTAACGATGAAAAGTTTGAACAACTTGTACTGTGACTCATAAGTCCAAAGTGGAAAAGCAGTAAAAAAAATTAAATGAAAAAAAGCATGTCTTTGCTGCATATTAGTATTAGAGGATGAGGGATGTAGCCTAATGGAAGGCGCTTCGTAACCAAAGTAAGTTGACGGTAACCTGTCTGTCACATTGGGTGCCGGGTCCGTACCATACCAAGTATTATAGGTAAGATCCTGAGTAGCGCCATGGTGCTTGTTTCATCTTCCCGGGTTATTTAGGTTGCTACTTCGTTGTGTCAGTCGAATTCTACCACG
>JAKVQY010000163.1:0-23514 GCA_030463045.1 Geotrichum macrosporum
ACCTCAATTTGAGCCCGAAATATACCTCTGCACAACACTCAACTAGCTGATTTCCACAGATAGAAGCCACCTTAAGTAAAAACTCTTTTTCAAGATAAAAATCAAGTCAGGCACACTGTTATAGCCCATATAGAAAGAGTTAACATTGTAATAGCTGTATTTAAAATTTAAATTGGCGTAAATATTTTTAAATGCTATAATTGGGGAGTTTGGCCGAGTGGTCTATGGCGTCAGATTTAGGTAAAACCTGAAATGAAATCTCTGGTATCTTCGGATGCGCGAGTTCGAATCTCGCAGCTCTCATATTTTTAATATTTTTAATACAATTGTAATATATCATTGTGTAGCATAGTTAACTTCATATAATTGATGTCTTTAAATTTTTTATTTTTCTAAAACGACTGCTCTTTATTGTTAAATAAAAAAAATAAAAAATAAAAAAAGTGTACCTCATTCAAATATCCCAATGCCTAAATTTATCCGTTGCCTAAACTTCCACGGAAACTTTTTCACCTTGGGACTTGCACCACATCACCACTCCATTCAACTGCTTCAAGCCTAACCATGAGCCATTCAGCAGGCGTTGAAGACCCGGTACGTCACTTGAACATTCATAGTCGACTTAACTAACTTCTTTTAAGTTATTTGACAGGCTGAATGATGCCCACTACAAAAATCAATCAGAGTCTCCTTCTGACCAGGAGATTCGGCGGCAGGAGGAACAGCAACTGAAAACTATGGAATATTTTAATGATATTGTAAGTCATATCTAGCATTTGGATACCTTAAAATCTCACACCAATTACAGCTTGCCAAGAACGCTAGTCGCCATGTAAATGTCCAGTCCATTAAAGTCATTGGCGGCGGAAATACTCGCAGCTCTTTCCTACAAGCCCAATTGGATCCAATTCTCCAAGCCTCAGGCCGGGATCTAAAAACTGTTGTCAAAGCGCTAGACGACGCACACAAGGGACTTTCCTCATTTGGGATATATAATCAGGTTTCTTTTAGCTTAGATGAAGCACCTCAGTCCATCTTTTCATCGAGATACCAATCACCTGTCGGCGGAGACGTCGATCTCCGCGCTACCCTACATTTAAAATCAGCAAAAAGATTTATCGCAAAAACAGGAACTGACTTGGGAAATGGCGAAGGCAATGGATACGCCAATTTTATGGTAAAATCCTTGTTTGGAGGCGCCGAAATGCTCTCTTTTGACGCTACCATCGGCACAAGAACCAGATCTTCTTATTTGCTAAACTTTTCTGCCCCCATCAGCAATTCATCTAGGTTTAAAGGCGAAGTCCTTGCTTATGTATCGTCTCAGAAAATCCCATGGGCGTCTCATGAACAAGTGGTTCGGGGAGTATCAGCCAAAGTCAAGTCACAGGAATTTGAAGCTGGCGCTGAAGCTGTTCTCAGAACAGTTTGTGCCGTAGCTCCAAATGCCAGTGATAGCGTGCGTGCCATGGCCGGTGACAGCATCAAGACTAGTGTCTTCTGGTCTTTTTCGAGAGATACTAGAAATAATTCTCTGCTTGCGTCCCGTGGGTTTTATGTCAAACTCGGCCAAGAAATGGCTGGCCTTCTTGGTACCGAAAATGGTGACTTACCCTTTGTCAAAGGAACGTTAGAGGCACAAATTGCCAAGGGCTTTTCGTTTTCCGGCAAATATTCTAAAGATCAACATGTAGACACTTCTTCTCCAGTTAGAGAGTACATTAGCCGTCAAAGACAACAGTTTGACGCCATTGATGACGTTGTTTTTCACTACACCATGAAAACTGGCCTTCTCTGGGCCCATGGCAAAAAGTCACATGTAATGGACCGCTTTTATCTTGGAGGACCAAACGACGTTCGTGGGTTTTATCTCAACACCCTGGGGCCCCGTGATGGCGTTGACTCTGTTGGCGGAGAAATATACTTTGCCCATGGCTGCAGCATGTTCACCAGACTCCCCAAATTCATTGTTGCACCAACTACCCCGCTACGTTTATTATTTTTCCTAAACGGAGGGTCACTTTTACATTTGGACCATGATAATGTCGATGACACCATCAAGGAACTATTGACCAAACCATCGGTCGCCGCAGGATTTGGCTTGGTTTATAGGCATCCAATGGCACGTTTTGAATTAAACTTTACGATGCCCTTGGTTGCTCGTGAACTGGAAGGAACTAGAAAGGGACTACAGTTTGGTGTAGGACTATCATTTTTGTAAATATAATTCTTTGGCTCACTAGCCAACTAGAACGAAAATAAAATGTAACACTGTTTAGTGAAACAGTATTTTTCAGGTCATCAAATTGTATATATTTCAAATCCTATTTTCCAAATCTCATGCCTCCGCCTAATATAATCTAATTCGACTTGTCGTGCTGCTGAATCCACTCAGTATGAATCTTAACAACCTCAGGAATAATCACAGATTCAATTTCTAGTCCGTCTTCTTCCTCCTTCTCAGTTATCGAATACTCAGTTGCATCTTTTGCAGTCACAAATACAACTTGTCGCTTCCGTGTTTGCAGCAAATTACCAATAACCAATTGATGAGAGTATTTATCCAACGCCTGGCGAGCTTTAAAAAGCAACAAGCTATCGTCTGTCTCCAATTTAAAAGATACAATCATGGCATTAGGAGCCCACTCCTCTACTAAGCGTTTCAAAAACTTAGGAACCGGATCCAAATCAACGACCAACTTTCCTCCACCACCTTGGGACTGAATCTTGTGCTCGGCAACCTTGGAATGAGGCAGGAAAAAATCAGACACTGCAGCAGCCAAGAAAAACAAACAAGTGGAATGAACAGGCTTCAGCTCTAAAGAAATCAATCGAAGTGTAAACAAATATTGATTTACTGTAGTAAACGGCACAAAAAGCATGAGGTTGTCATCCCGTGCCTTTTGATACTTTCGCAGCACGACCTTCATCTCCTCTTGATACTCTTTGCCAACCACAACCGTTCCAGATTCAGATTCATCAAGATAATCTAAGAAACAATTGGTATTATGTGAGTAGTGGCGCGAGTACGGCAGTAGTGAAAATTGCCGATGCAAAAAAATCACAGCGTACCCATTCTCAATAAAGTACTCCGTAGAAGTCGCACCTCTCGTACCAGCTGAAAAGTTGTCAATAAATCTCACTGTATTATTTTCTAGTGGCACAGTAGTTCCTCCAGACTGTTAAAAGGAAAAAAGAAAAAAGAAAAAAAGGTTAAAACTCACAAATCAAAAAACGAAAACATAAAAAAGATACTTACAGTGACCAAAGCTATACGACGTTTCCCGCTATGGAAATTAATAAATTGTTGAACTTGCTGCTGGATTTCATCCAGATAGGGAGGCTCAGGATTTGTAGCAAAGTAGCTTTTCTCCTCGTCAATTTGCGCTGGTCCTGAATCAGGTACAGACCGGTCAATGGCTGACTCCGCAGCCGGCCTGGACGTATGAATACGCTCTAAGGACTGTTGTCGAGTTCTGCTAGACATGCTCACCGAATAGGCTTTTAGATCTTTACTGTGAAGAAGGAGAAAAGAAAAAAGGCACAAAGAAGCATTTTGTGTCTACAAATGATCAATCACGTGCAGAAAATTTCAGCATGTAGAAAGAAAAATAGCTAGTGATTTTCTGTCAACAACCAACAGACTTGAGAAAAAGAACTAATGAACAATCTCAACCTCACAAACCCGGAAAATCCAGTTATATTTTTTGATGTAAGTGCCAAACTTATTACCTATTCAGTACCTGTATTTGACTAATTGCGTTATTAGGTTGCCCTAGGCAGTATGTTTTCTGACATCAAGATATCACCATCAAGTCATTAACGATTTTCAGGTCAGAAACTAGGTCGGATAAAAATCGAGCTCTACGCGGACAAGGTACCCAAGTAAGTTATATGAATATACACTAGACATTTGCTAGCAACCTACGTCTGCATGAACTTCTTTTCTTGTTAACGAAAGCATTTAGAACGGCTGAAAACTTTCGTCAATTCTGTACTGGAGAATATAGGTTGAACACAGTCCCTCAGGGTTACAAGGGATGTAAATTTCACAGAGTTATAAAGGACTTTATGGTAGGTTTAAAAAATCATTGAACTATTTGAACAATTGCTAATTTCGACAGATTCAAGGCGGTGATTTTTTGAAAGGCAATGGTACAGGCAGTCTTTCCATCTATGGCAGCAATAACTTCAATGATGAAGGATTTCCATACAAACGTAAGTGGTGATATTGTCATTGATTCCAGGTCTATGCCGTCTAACTCACATTTTTCCACAGACGAAGAATTTTCAGTCTCAATGGCGAACTCTGGGCCAAACAGCAATGGGTGCCAGTTCTTCATATGTTGTGCTCGCCTAAATCATCTCGATGGAAAACATGTAGTTTTTGGAAAGGTCGTCGAAGGTCAGGACATTGTGCGCAAAATGGAACATGTTAAAACTGGTGAAAACGACCGTCCATACCCTCATGACCTGACAATCCTAGAATGCGGTGAAATGTAACTCTACTCGTAATTTATTCAATTTACAAATCATACAGTTTTGAATTCACTTACTGGCTTCAATTGACCTTCAGAGATTTGAAATTTAACCCTAAACCTTTGATGTAACAGCACTCAATGAACAAAAACATAAACTTTTCGTTCTCTATTAAGCCTGCGGCAAGCTTAATATTTTCTATTTCAGCATCAAAAATCGATGAACAATAATAGGGCAGGCATCAGGAGGAGCCGTGGTGCCGGAGGTCACAGCGATAGTAGCACTAGAAGTAGTAGCGAGCGGCAATCCGGGGCTCCGTCGACTCAATATTCGTCCGTTGCGTCGTCGCCGTCTTCAAAACAAAAAAAATCATCACATTATAACCCTGTAGAGTCCCCAAATGGCGCTAGCAGTCCGCAGAGAACACGAATAAGAAATGAGACCTCTCCCCCAACAAATGGTAACGTAACTACAGTGTCAAAAACGCACGAAATTGAGGAGCGACCACCAAGTAGCAGCCGTTCGCGCAATTCAGCTAAACCCTCGCCTTCCTCTTCACGAACATCAATACCGAGGCAATCTGAGTCGTCGAATAAATTATCTGATACTTCAACAAGTCGAGAAGGATATACGGGCGAAAGCAACGCTAGACTCATTGGAGGTCAATTCGAGTCACTTGAATCGACCCCCTCCAATAAAATTTCTATCAAAATTGACATGAAGCAGAGCGACATAGAAAGCCTATCTGATGTAGTTGCAAACTGCGTTGGCGATTTCAAGACGGCGTCAAATCGATTGCTTGAATCTGTAAATGACATGATGGCTGCACAAAACAATGCTTTGCAGCAGCAGAGTGAAAGGATTCATTCCCAGATGAGTCAACTTAATGAACAAAATAAGAAGCTAGATTTTTACGAAAGCGAATTTGCCAAGAAGGATTCCGAGATTGAAATAAAAGATATCTTACTTGAAAAGAAAGACACCTTGATTCGAAAGTTAAGTGAAGAATATAGAACCCTTAAGCTGCATAACGTCACCCTTCAAGAGGACCTATACATGAAACAGCAAGACCTTTTCGAATTGGGAATCAAGTACGAAGAGACTGTATCGAAATTGGAGGATCGAAGCAACCAGGCTTGCACAGCGGCTAGCAACGAGATAAACTCTACGGAGAAGGAAAAGGGGGGCTTGAATGCTGCCATTGAAAAATTGCATGGGAAAATCAAAGAAATAATGCCAAATTTTGATGCCAAAACGGAGCTGGTCAAGTCAATGGAAGCTTTATTATCTGAAGTAGCTAAGCGTGCACAGACGCTAAGTGATGAAAATAAAAACTTGCTAACTTTAGCAAAAGAGGCTAGTGACTGCGCATCAATGTTTGAAGACCTCAGAAAGCCTTATTTAGACATTGTGAAGAGGATTGAAAATATACTCAGTATGAAGTTTGAGGATCTTATTCACCTACCAGGGCACTCAAACGGTGACGACCTGAAGACAAGGCTTTTACTTGAATACGACTTTGTGAATGCTATACGTACTCGGTTACTTCTTTTTGCAGACGAAGTTGAAAGTCAACTTAGTACGTCTGTGCCGAACCACGATACCTCTGAGCTCAAAAATAAACTAAAGACAAAAGAAAATGCGGTCAATGAACTAAAGAACCAGCTGCAGGAAAAAGAAGTAGCAGTTTCTGAGCTCAAGAATAAATTGGCAGTTAAAGAAGAAGCTGTGGCATACTTTAAAGACAATGAAAAAGAACGTCAGAACATAGTAGCCACCATAAACGAAAAGATGGCATACATGGAAAAAGAATTAGATACTAGGAGTGATGAGCTTGCCAAGGTCAAAGATAGTTATCTTGCGTTCTTAAAGAAGAACATGGCTGCTTCTAAGGTGGAAGTCACTCGCAACGATATTACTAAAAGTGAGCTATCACATAACATGGCTTCTATTTCTGGCACAGAAACGGAGAGAAATTTCAAGACCCTCTTGTCAAAAGGTTCTCTTGGTCCAGTGCACGATATGAAACTTAAAGATCTTTTTATTCACATGGTCAAGGAACAAAAGAGATACTCGGCCCTGGAAAAGTCGCTCAACCGTGAAAATCTAGTACTCCAACGCGATAATCGTAAAATTAGAAAAGTTGCTGGAAAGGTAGTTTACAAAAATCCTGTTGCAGAAAGTAAACACAAACGGAGCAAAGATCGAGAAGATAATATGGCGGTTTTACGCGTAATGCCAGATGTCACAAAAGCAAATTCTTCCCCAGAAACCATGGCAGCAAAAATTAAGGAAATACTAGTTGATATGGGCCCAATTTCAACAACATCTATAAAAGCCATCACGCGGGACGCAGCCATTGTACGAACTCCGGAACCCTTTAATAATATGCCAAGCTATGCTTTAGCAGCTTTTGGACCATCAAAGCCAGTTTCTCTGATGCATATTTCTTCTTGGAGTCAGCTCATTGTGCACGACGTTCCAATTGATAAGTCGCTCAAAACAATCTACGAACTTGTAGTGTGGCTTTACCAAACATTCCCCTACAGTTCAGTTTCTGGAATGTATTCAAACAAGCTAACCTGTTATCCGCGAATGCTCAACCCCTTAGAGTTTTATTCAAGCAAAGAGACAGCCTCGTTCATTTTGTGCTATAGTAACAAGGATGTTTATACGAGTGCCCTCCGTCACGGTATAACTCTAATGGATTCAGCCAAACCTTTAAGAACTGAACCCGTGTTAGGCTACATGAGAAACCCATTTAACCAAGCTGGATTTATTATTCAGTTTGAGCCGTTCTCGACTCTTTTCGGCTATCCCGGCGAAAAAAAAACTACTGAGTAATCTTGTTATCTACTTTTAATTATTGTATATATATATATATATATATGTGTTGGTCATATTTGACAAGCCATTTAAGCACAATCGGATATGCATGCAAGTAAAGGCAATATTTTCGTTTAGATGCCGTAGTTGTGGGTTTGAAATTCTGCATTTCTCAAAGAATGGGTTATAATGCTGAAGGCTTGGCGTAGAAATGTCTAATCAAAAAATGCTAGAAGTTCTTTTACTCAGTAAAATATATTTAAAGTAACGAAACAGAACCGCCAAAACTGCAAGTGACTAAAGTCACGCAGGTATTTAGCATAAGTTGCGCTAGAGATATTCCATGCTGTACTTGGGTTTTGGGCACTATATCAACTGGTATTTGTATTTCAATATAGACTGCCAGGGCAAAAGTTTAAAAGCTGCAAGCATTTCATCAATTATTAATTTAAATCATCTTACTGCCACTTGAGCTTTTAAATCTCATGTGTACAGTTTCCTCCACGACTCGGAGTCAAATTCCCTGGTATGTAAGTTGAGACAACTCTTTTAAAACAAGAAGAATAGAATTGAAGAAAAACTTACATGTCCTCAGTTTGAACGAGCTATTATTCATCTTTTACTCAATGCCGAGCAAGTCAATCGAGTCAACTACAGAAGACTCTTAGACCATTGATAACAATGTGAAAAAAAACCATAAGTTTTCCAACTTCCAGCATTTTATTCATTTAGCTGAAATGTTACAACTACTATATATGGGTACACTTGCTGAATGCAAAACAGTTGGCTACTAAATTCACGATCTGCGAAAAGTTAACTTTTGTTACGACCAATCTTTGAAGTATAAAAACTTTTACAATTGCAAGGAGCATATGAAATATTCATTGACTTTATTAATTAATACTTTTGAAATCGTTTATAATTACTTGAAATAAGTAAAGATGCAAACAAATAGGAGTATGACGGTGAGATATGGTCTCTGAAGAGACAGTTATAAGTGTTAATGCAGTCACTTCACAAACCTTTGTTTCATTTCTTCTACTATGAATAATTAAGAGCGAGGATATTAGAAAACTCTACATAGATGTATTGATATGCATGAAGAAAATGATACCGCTAAGAGCCTTTAAACTTCTAAAAGCGCAACATGGCTTTTTAACGCATTATTGAGATCATGATTCAGGATAACAACGGGAAAATAGGTGTGGAGATATTACGTTTGGTTGCAATGGTTGAAAATAAATTCACGATATAGTTTTTACACCAGAGATTCAAATTCGGGGATAATTATTGTCTTCCAAAAGCTAGCTACTGAGCTATAGTTATTAAAATATTTGGTTTATAGCTCATAGTTATGGAAAAAGACAGCATTTGTGTCATGGATAGAAATAAATTCTGCAATTGAGCAAATGAGATCCCATTTTTTTGTATTATTTTTGCCTTGTTCCAACGTTTTCGAGCTCTTGGCTTTATAAAGTTCAATTATGAAAGCCAACTTTGAATCCTTAATGACATTAAATTAAACATTATAGCAGCTTGATTCGGGACTAATATATGAAAAAAAAGTTTTTTGGGGCAGATCACAAATGTTTGGCTGAACGCCTACGTAGACATATTCGCAGAACAAGATTTGGATTTCACCCAACACTGATTGCTCTATACAAAATATGGTCTTTTCCTTTACTGCTCAACTTTTCAATTATATTGCTATTCCTGAAGACTTTCCGAACTCCCATTGCTTGCTGTTTTCAGATATTTCTGATACAGCAAGCCATGTCTTAGATTTCGAAACTGTATATCTCGTGCCACCCAACGACGAAGTATACCTTTTAACTAATACCACCAAAGAAAATCCCTCTATTTCACTTACCTCTAGTCTTATGAGAGTCCAAAATCTCTTCTAATGGCTAAGTTTCAATTAACATCTTTACCAGACGTTATTTTAACGAAAATACTGGGATGTATGCAAGAACCACAGGGAAAAAATAAATGTTATCGCTCATATTCAAACTTTCCTGGCCCAGACCATGGTTACGAGCACTCCCTTTCACAAAATCCGGAAGTTATCCAGATATCTGAAAGTCTTGTTCTTCCTCTCCTTCTTGTGTCAAAAGAATTCAACTCGATTTTTAGTCCTTTGATTTATAAAAGACTCGGAATTTTTAAAAAGAGACAATCAAGTCATAAAATCATTTTTAATGAAAGGGATTGCCCTGCACTTGTTTATCTATCACAGATTGACAATATCTACGCAACCATACTAAAGCATGTTACTGTATTTTACGCCAGTAACAAAATCATTTCACTTCATATGTCCCAAAGAAAGCTCATGGCTTTCCAATTGGCCAGTCCAAATTATATGCCGAACCTCAAAAATCTTATCATAATGATTAATGGAGATTTCATTTTTGACCCCTCCCTCATGTTATGCTTAAAAAAGCTGGGCGGTGTAGAAATTGATCTGAAGTTGAGTAGCACGCCGCTTGAGCTATATGGAAACTCTTCGCTTTTCCAACTTGTTAAATCGTTGCATTTAATGGGTGTTGAAAACCAAAGAAATGAAAAGCTAGATGTGGTCTATTTCATGCACAATATTGAAGAGCTTTTTTTGGAGGAATATTTTTTAACTCCGATGCTCATGGAGTTGATTCCGAGTTTTACAATGCTTCGGCGACTCGACGTGAGGAATATTAAGTGTCCAGAATTTCCTACTCTAAGCTGGTTGGGAAGATCAATTGAACAACTTTCTTGCTCAGATTCATTGATTTTTCATGTGAAACCCTCTGAAAATTCATGTTTTGTGGGCATAAAAAAGTTATTTTTATCCATTACAAATGCTGCTTTTCCCGAGAACTACTTGTCACCATTTACAAGCTTAGAGGAATTTGTTTGTGACAATAGTTCTATCAATGTCGATGCAAAGGCTGAAAAAAAATTCATACAAGATACTCTCGTATCGAATAATTTTTTGAATTCATTTACAATTTTTCGCATCCGAAAAGAGTTTGTTGTTCCGGCCCCCCAAAAGTCGTTTAGGAACATCCAAATTGCAAGAGCTTTTAATATTTCTCTAACAGTCAAGAACAGAAGTATTTTTTCTGAATTTCTGGAGTGCTTTCCTGAATGTCGAGTAATTGAAGTGCCTACCAAAAAAGCCATTTGCATTGACTATCAATTGTTACGGAGTAAAGTTTTGGAGAGGCCTGGATTAGAAGCTATCATTGTTCGCTTTGAATTTAAATCTGTCCTTGATATCCCAAAAGCCCTCTTCCATGAGTTTGACGAAACCCAATTCAAGGAAACCGATTTTTCCTTTCCGTTATACAATAACAGAAGCCAGGCAAACTCCATTTACAGCGCATATTACGAATCTACCCACTCATGTCTAATTGACACTAAGAAGCTTAGAACTTTGTTACGATGTAATTCTACTATCTCAAAACAAAAGGATCTAAAGTCTGTTACAATAAGAGAAAACGATGAAACGCAGGACTGTGACCAGACGAGAAAAGCATTCAATGGTTTATCAACTGAAATGTCTGAAAAGCCAAAATTAAAGATCCGCCCTGTATGGGAAAGGGGTAAAATTGAAACTGAGTACCTCATTCCCCGTAAGGGCCAGCAAGATAAAACCTCTGTGCAGACTGCCCACAAAGCTATAGATGAGCTTCCGTCTCGGTTATTATCCCCCAAATTTAATTGCCATACCTCGCAGAGTACTCTCGATTTGCCACCAGGATATGTCCGAGAAGAATCAGAAGATGAAGAAAACCTTTTTGAAAAGCATTTTAATTCAAAACTGAATGTCCGACAAAATTCGGGACTACAGAATGCAAACAGCCGAGAAGCCGACATGTGGAAAACAGTCTATCCGTCTACCAAGCCTAAATATCTGGACTGCAGTGATGAAGAAGACGAATTTCTTGAGTCCTTGATTTCACCAAAGTTATGGGGGAAAAATCCGAAAACGAGCCTTGGAGACTCTGATCTAGAAACTAAAAAAGTCGAAAAGCCTCATAGTCCGCCATCTGGCCTTAATACTCAGCGTAAACAGTTAGGTGTAAGAGACTCTTCTCAACCAGAGCAAAGCTCAGCTCGCTTTGAAGTATATACGCAAGCTAATAGTCCTCATGATATATTTCTCTACTGGACAATTGGTGGACTGGTTTTTATTATTGCAGTCTTGTCTACGGTTATTGCATGGCAATGGTATTACGGCATAGCTAGAAAAATAGTACACACCCAGGCGTTGAAATAGCTCGCTAGTTGTAAAACGCCCAGAGTGCATACTAATGGCTGCTGTCGTCAACTCGATGAATGATTTGGGATGATTGGTTGCAAACTATGAATAGCGCGACGAATTGATACGAATGAGATCTCCTTCGGGATTTTTATAGGCATATCTCCGTCTATTGCTATATGAATTATAATACCTTAGATTGTTGATTAAAAACTTGGCAATCAAACTATTGTAATTCTCAAATTCGGAATAAATCAGCTTTAGTATGTAAGTCGCGTTGGAAATTATAATGATATTTTAGCAATTATTGATTAATTATTATTCCTTTCAAATCAACAATATAGCATCTATTATTAAAATTCTGTCATTCTTTATTGTTACCTGTTTCTCCAAGTGGCTAGTAAAAAAATCTTGTATAACCCTAGTTTAGCTGGGGTTCAACGGGTGACGGAGAAAAATAAATTTTGTGAATGGGAGAACACCATAAATTGAGCCTGACTACACCTCTTCAAATAGTGCCAACCAAGGAAGAAGATTGAAATGGAATCCCTACCGTTAGCCATCGTTTACACGTGGAGACATAGGGAGTCCGACAGTTTGGCAATTCCAGTACATGCTCGTTCTATAAATAACGGAGTTGCATTACAGTATTTAGATGGCACTGTTCGCATTTACCGTCGAAAAGTCAACCTGAAACCAACTGGTGACGATGAAAAAGCAAACGACAATGGCAGCTCGCAACCCGACAATACTAAGAGCCACACGAAAAATGCTCTTACATTGGTAACCAGTATAATTGGCGAAATAGGGGCCCGTGGTAACCCAATCACGGGGAGTATCAAAACACCCAATGTACCTCAGGAAAATGTGAGTTTTGGTACAGCTTATGTCTCGGCAATTGAGGTTAGTAAGTACGATACACCTGAAGGAAGTCGAGAAACCCTATTTGTTTCACGGGCTGGAGGTTTGATACGGAAATATGATATTCCTTCTGGTCGGCTACTGGCTCAGGGAAAATTGCCCTTCGAATGCCGTGGTCTGAATGCCCACATAAACCAAAAGATCTTGATTGCATGGGGCTACTCATGTGAAATGGTTGTGCTCGATCAGGTTTCTCTGAAGATCAAAGGCCGCTGGACTTCCTTACCAGACTGGCCATTGCCTACATCACTTTTTGAAGATCAGGTGTTGGTCTTTTTCAAGTCTGGAATGGCCTCGTACTGGAAAATATATACAGATCGCGATACTTTTGATACAGTCCAACAGATTAAGCAGCCCCATCCAATGATTCGTCTACCTCCGCCCCCTAGCCCCAAGGGAGATCTTTCATTTAGTGAGCAAGGGAAGCAAAAGGGCTCTTTCGAGCCAAAATTTTTAAAAAGCCGCAAGCAGTCAGTTGCCACGATGTTTGACCGCTCTCACGGGTTTGACCCCTTAATTACAGTTAAGCAGGTTTCTGATGATTCTTGGGTTGTGGCTCGTAGACATGGTTGGATGTTGTACAAATGGGAAGATGGAACTCTTGTGGATGAAATATCTGCAGATGTTTCAGAGGGGGTTATTACTATTATCACTGTTGACCGTATTGAATCAAAAGACACCACTTCATTCGGTATCTTAACGCGCTCTAGTAAGATCATCTGGGTGTCGGACGGGAATGTGCAAGTTATTGAACCAATTTGGAGTGTTCGTAATGATGAGATTATTACCTGTGCGGTTTACTCGAAAGAAGAAAACCTTTTGAGCTCTTTCGTTGTCACTGAATTCGGAATTGATGTGTACGAAGCAAATACAGACGTTTGGCCAGTCGCATGGGACCCAACTCCTTTCAGATTGCAAACATTTAAAAAAATGACAGATTATATCTCGAGTGTTTCAGAGAATAATGTTGTGATAGGTAAGGGGCCTGACCTGATTCAATTTACACCTGAGATGTTTTTAAGCTCATCAGGGGATAACGGAAAACACCTTTATTCTCTGGATCCAGAACATCGAGTCACTACTATTGAATGTATGGAGGGAAAAGATCATCAATACATTATTGCTGCCGGTACTTCAGATGGACGACTTATCGAAGTGAATTCAAGAACATCTCAGGTGGAGTTTTCACTGAAGGTTTTTGCAACGGCTGTGGTACGTATTGTGCGATTATCCAAAGCGAATTCGTTTCTCTATGAAAATTTCATTCTCGTAGTATCTTTTAATAGCGCTGTTGCCTTGGTGGATAGGTCAAGTGGAACAGTTTGGAAACATATTCCAAGCTACGACAGAAATATTACATCCATAGCCTTCACTACTCAGAATCCCTGTTGGCTTGTGATCGAATACGACGATGAGAAAAAGAGGATTTGGGATCTTGATACGGATGAGGAAGTTGATGATATGACATTTTACGGATCACTCGCGCCTATGCCTCAAAGTGATAAAGTCTCAATTGCTTCTCTTTCTTCTGTGAAGAGAATTGTGATTGATCAAACGAAGAAAAATGCTTTAGATAGACTTGACAATATTCTTAATTTCAGGGAGTCATTGTCCCGTCAAAGTAGTGGTTTGCTTATCCCACCCCCTCCTTACGCCAGATCTCCTCTTATGATTATTAGATGTGACTTGCTTATTGAACAGTTTTCAAGCGCGCTAAGTTCGGGGGAGGCTACTAAAGCTGCAAAATTGAGCTCAGCTGTTAGGGCTGTTTGCTCGTCAATGTTTCACGTTTCCCATTTGGCTGGTAAAACAGCTTTTCATGATTTTATATCTAGATTGTGCCCTGCTGAAGATTTTGCCCATGAAGAATTAGGAGTTGGATTACTCTCTGGTATGGATAAGCGGATTTCTAATTTGCATGAATCCGTTGGCCTCGATGTTAGCTTATTTAGCATGCACAAAAAAGAGCCCACTACTTTACTTGAAATTGACGGAGAGACTTCAGCTGGAGTAATTGTTATGTGGATGTCTCTAGTTCAGCTTTTAGCACAACATGCAAAGGTTGAAGTGCCTTCAGTGAACGAGATTTATCGACTTGTAGTTTCGACCGAAGGTATCGAAGAACCTAATGTTTTAGGCCTAGCTCGCATTTTGGTAGCAAGAAAAGGTAAGTTCTCAACTTATCATGGACTCTATGTCAGCTAACAAGCATTAGGACTGCTTTACAAGAACGCGAAAGAATTGCTAAACGAGCGCATTAGAAAAGCTGATATTAAGCAAGTTGTTTCAATTTGGAAGCCATACTGTAAGTGGCTCGCCCGGATTTATTTCTCAAGTTAACCAAGCTATTATAGTACTTCGTACGTCCAGAGAAGAATTTGGAGAATTTACGAAATATGCAATGCTCATTCTCTCTACGCTTACTATCCATTATAATGGAAAACCGAACAATGGTTTAACTCTCGGCATTGCTAGAGATATAGCTCAGCAATTAGCCAGCTGTCTTGATGACACCGCTGTTGATGTTAATATTCGAATGCTTGCCATTCAATTAATTGGTCAAGGCTGGGATCTTTGGCAGAAATACGTAAACCCGTTTGGAATTTTACAATCTCTCATTGATTTACTGTACAAAAATGGATTTGTAGCTACTTCTGACGTTCCTGGGCAGCAGATCCAAGTTTTTATTCCCAAAGGTAGCACAGAAGATGCTGGAAGAACTAGAGAGGAGTTTATCGCACGATGCAGGCAGAGCATTCGGGAAATCGCTGTACAAAACAGCACACTTTTGGTCTCAGTTCTGTCAATATATATTAGGTCGCCCGAACATTTGGTCGATGCCAGAATTGCCGCTCTTAGATTACTAACCAGCTTCATCACTCATTCTACAACTGCTCCGTCTAAAAAAACGGAGGACTCACTCATCACAGAAGTTCATTTACCAACTATTATTTCCAACGTGGTTCACTTACTTGAGCCTGCTAACTCTACAACCAGAGAGGTATCTGCAACGGGGGGCGTCTCACTAGTAAATGAAATAACTCAGTTTTTGTCGAAAGCACTCGCGCAGTATCCATCGAGTCTTGCGTTTCATAAAAACCAACAGCGGCTGGCAGTATCGCTTATTGGAGGCAATCACAATGGGACGCATGGTGTGGATATAAACTCTATCCTTGGCTTTGTATACGATTTGCGGACTGGAACGGCAATGGCTACACTTAGTGTCCACGCGGGGGGTCTCAATATTACATCATTGACCGATACTGGCGCAGGGGAAATTGAAGACGGCGACATATTTATTGGACCTGGGACTGTTCAATTGGGCAATTTGCTCTTTGCACCCGATGGCAAACATCTTGCTGGAACGTTAACCCTCCTACTAGATACTAACTTGGAACAGACCATAAAAGTAGTGGCAGTTTGGAAGATTGGTTTTGGGTTTATGTCGTTGCTTCATAACTTGACGCTGAATCTACCTTCTGCCGCACCTAGCGCGGCTTCGTCCCCGATACCTGGTGGTTCACCGTTGTCACGCTCATCGCCAATAACAAGAACATCTTCACCGTCCAATCAAAATAGTCATTACCCTCAAAAAAATCAAAAACAATTCCTGGCAGCTCCTGGTACTAGTTCAGGCAACGGTAGTGGCGGCTCTCACTCTTCGCCATCATCTATTCCATCCACGCCAGCAATATTGGCAGAGGACCAGACAGCAGCTAATCGTCTAAGTGTGTTTCCGAAGGTTTTAAAGGCACTGCGACTACCTACACCAGCTTGTTCTTTAAAGGTATGTTTGGTGAAATTTTTACTTTCGAATCTGTTTTCATTTATTTTCATTTATTTTCATTTACTAACGCACATGCTTAGTGGCGATCTGATAAAGTTCTTACGGTCCGCTCAGGAAACAGATTTTCACACGATATCAAGATTTCGCATTAAAAGTGCAAAAGCACTACAAAGGAATACATTTGCATTCAATCATATAAAAAGCTATTAAATTAGCTACCTTCAGTATACTGCAAAAAAAAGACGAAAAAAAAGGAACCAACCAGCCCCATGCAGTGGCTGATTCCCACTAGATAACTCTCACAAAAACAAACTACAAATAATTAAGACCTCAATAAATAAAAAGAAAAAAGAAAAAAATTCAAAAGCCATACGCGTGTGGACATTTTCACTGTTAAATCATGATTGAATGTTTGAAATCAACTTGCAAACTGCAGTTTCAGTCATCCCTATTCCAGATTCAGTGCATACAGCCTTATTACGCAGTTCTGCACAGAGGCTATCAATGTCAAAATCATTAAACTTGGGGTGGGAGCTGACTCTGTCCCAAATAGCAATAGGAGAAATCAACTTCTCAGATTTCTGAGTATTCTCAGGCAAGTTAAGGTCTTTGTTCGTGACAGCAGTACTATCGTTAGATGGAGGAGCAGACGGTTGTACTACCTCTCGCTGCAACGACAGCTGCGTAGCTGAGTTATCTACAGCATATAGTGGCCCCAAAGGATCAAATACACTGTTTTCAGTTGTGATATCTGGTAGATTAAACTCTTCGTTATCAAAGATTGGATCCCTGTAGTCTGACAAAAAGTCAAGCTCAAATGCGGGAGGAGAAACAGAGTTGAGCACTGTGGTAGTTGGCCTCTGAAATGCTACAGTGTCTGGATGAGAATGTGTGCCCAAAGGTGATAAATCCAAAGAAAGTTTGTCACTCGTGGGTCTAAAAGAATTGTTATCCACCTCCTGATGCAGACTGCCAAACACACTGTCATCGGAAGGCGGATCCAATATTGATGATTGTGAAGAGGACATGGAAGAAACGCTCCCATAACCGGAATGCGGTTGTAGAGAAGGAGGTATTGATTGCTGGCTTTCTGAAGAATTTATGGAAGCTCGTGAAGACTGATTTCCCTCCTGGTAAAAAGGAAATTCAAATGTAAATAGGTTACTAGGAGAACTTGAATTAGCAGGAATAGATGTAACCGAGTGCTTTGAGGCGCGATATTTTTGTAGTTCTTTTTGAAGCCTGGCAACCTGATCCTTTAGAAAATTGTTTTCGCTGTTCGCGGTGCTAGTCTCCGATTCCAGCTCTGTAACACGATCTTCAAGGTCCTTTAAGTGCTTTTCTTTGCGTTCTCGAAATGCACGCTGAGCAGCGCGATTTTGGGCTGTTCGTTTGCTAACCGGCTCAGGATCTGCTTTCCGACCTGGCTTACCAGGCTTCTTTGCAGGAGTTGCCTTTGGAATCTTCGCATTCTTTGTAGTATCAATAGCTGGTGTTACTGAAGCCTTTCTTTTTTCTGAAACAGGGGTATAACGGATACGACGTCTTCGCTACCTGGAGACAATTGTTTACCAGGTAAAAGCAGCTCAGCAGTAGAAGCAATGTTGATAGAATTTGTAGAGTCAAAAACTGGCGAAAAAGGAGAAAGGGATTCAGAGTTGCTTAAACCAGGTGTATCGTCGTCTAATCCACTTGTATTCGAGTCACTGTTCCCCAAGGAATTTCTGGAGTCATCAAATAAGGCGGGAAAGTCTGGTAACGCAGCGATGCTGGTGGAACTAACAGGATAATATGACGAAAAGTCGAATTCGGTTGCTTGGTCGGACTTCTTACCGTTGAGATCATATTCGGTGGAGTCCAAACCGAATGAGCTGATCATAGACCTGTCCATACTGAAGTTTGAGTCCATAGTTATCAACAGATTGGCGGAAAGTATCAAAGACAGAAGATTTTCTGTTGCTAAAAGCAATAATTATGAAGCGGATGATCCTATAGTGATGTTTCAACAGAAAAGAGAGTTCAAGGTGGCGATGATATGAATGATTTAGCTCGGGGTTGAGAAATCAGGTAGGGGCTTGAAAGTGTATTACAAATAGAAATGGCCAAACGGTATTTAGTCTCTTAACGTGCAAATAGAACGATATGCAAAGAGAGCAGTACTCAAGGCTTTGAAAGAAAAATCTCAAGGAAGTTCAATGGAAGTAAATCGTTGTAATCTCGTTGCAAATAAATACTTTGAATAAAATAGCAAAAGGAAAGAGGAGGAAGTCAAAAATTTAGGCCTTTTTTTTTTGGAGTTCCTCAGGTTTAGGAAATAGACGTAGTAGCGGGAGAACTCTAGGGAAGTTTCTGAAAAAGTGAGAGGATTTAATGTTAGAGACAATTTCTTTATATGGAAATAGGGTAACATGTATCTTTTTCTGTTGATCACAAAAACGTTTGAGTTATTCTAAATTCTAATGAGCGATTCTGACGGTTATTCGTCTAGCTGGTTGTGATTTAAATTAAGGCCCTATATACTTGTACATGTAGATGAGACGAAAGCCTTTCTCGTCTAGCAGAATTGCAGACAAGGTTCCTTGGGCCAGACTGAGATAAGAACAGCAATGCGGGTAAAATATTTGAGAAATGAAATTAATTGATAGAATGAGACTATACCAAATAGAAGTCTTAAATTTTGGTAAAATTGTTTGGAAATAACGATCAATGAGAATCTAGAGTGCTCAACACAACCGACCTGCGTAGGAATATGAATTATTTTTTGTTAACACCAGTTAAAAATGTTTCACGTGGTTTTCAAGTATTCAGCTTAGAATTAATGACCTGCATTTCAGCATATGCCTCAGACACTCTATAAGATAAATATTGACTTGAGTTTTAAGCATAATTTATTCCCAATTTTGTGTAAAAAACTAATTGAGTCAAGGATTTTGGGTAGTCAGTTCTGGGTTAAGAATGAAACGGAAACGCTAATGGCTTGGTATTACTCATAGCATTGAGGTTACATCTAGTATCATTTAAAGGCAGATTGGAGCAAAGGGAAAGGCTTCATGTTATGACAACTTCCCTACAATTAACTATAATTACAAAGCTATGCATTCAAATCGGAAAAGAAGAATTGCTACTTCAATTAGTTTTCTAGAACTAAAATTAAAAAACCGTGATTGACTTACTTATTTCAGGAAAAAAACTGGGAAAAGAAGGAATAGAAGGAGAAGATGAATAGCAAAAGTTTCAGTTCTTAGTTTGCGAACATTACGACTTTAGTTTAGCTAGGTCCTCAGAAGGAGTCCGAGTACCAAAAGCTAGTCTATTCTTTTAAGAAACTTCTTGCCTAGCAACTTTTTTTAAATCCCTATTGCTTGAAGTATCAATAGGTGGGTGCAGCTTAACTATTTCAGTTCCAATCTCTTTTGCTTTGCCTGAATCAAATTAGCTATTATTGCGAGTGGAAAGTTACTGTCAATAAATTATTTGAATTTAACACATTTTGCCTAACATTAAATATTAAAAGTACCCGTATATTTATGGCGTACTGTGACTTACATACAATAATAGTACTTTCTCAAATTTAACATGTAGCAAAGATAGTCCGTAAGTCACAGTTTTCTAGTTTCATAGGTGCCAACTAATATCATTGACGAAGGACTAAAACTCTACCCAGAAACTTTAACTTGGCTAAAACACTTGGATTTGGGCCATGTAGGCATTATTTCCAAGCCATACCAAGAGCAAAGTTGAATGATGGCGACAAGTGTATTTGAGAAAAGATTATTTACAACAAAAATGAATGATTATGAAAGGTGACAGAAAAGTGGAAAGAGAAGCAAGTTATCATTGCTTTCCAGCATCACGTTTTGCACGGAGTCGGGCCAATTCCTGTTCGCTAATTGGAGGTACAGGGACATCACCAAAGTCATCTTGAATAAGAGCACTTAGAGAGTAAGCGTAAATACCACCACAAACAGCAAAGAGGCAAGAAGCTAGAGCAATGTTTTTCCAGAAAAATGGCTGACGAGCACGCAGAGCTGCTGGTGTCATAGTGTAGTTCTGGGGATTGTGGTAAGGTGAGGCCTTGAGACTAGGAGAAACGTTAGTCCGCTGCTAAAAATAAATAGAAATATATATCTAAAGGCGTAACTTACACAGGCTTTCTAGGTTGAGGACTCGACATCGTATATTCTTGTGTTCTAAAGCTGGATCAAGGTAATGTGAGGATTTCAAAGTTGGGTGATGGAGAAGAAAAAAAACCTGACAGGATTTACGGTTTAGGGTAAGCTCGCATAAAATAACGTGAAAGGCTTTTACGTGAAATCCCTATAACTTTGATTTCTTTCCAGCACAAAATGTCATTAGTAGAAGACTACGATAGCAATAGCGAGTCTGAAGATGAGACGACAGTAATAAATGCCTCTACCACTACAAAACCAGTAGCTCCGAACCCAAAAGTCGTGGCTCCTAAGAAGATCATAATTGCAGCCACACCAATCTCCACCAGTTCCCAGAATCTGTCACGAAGTGAAAAGCCAGATGAAGCCCAGGATAAATCTCTGTCTATCTTTGGAAAGCCTTCTATAGCCTCATTTCTGCCGGCACCAAAAAACCGCAAAGTTAGACATACGCAAGGCAATAACTCGGCAGGCTCAACATCCGGCTTAGCACCATTGGAGCACAATGTTTCGAAACAAACCAGAACGCTAGGTGGAGGAATCAAAAACAATTTTTTTGATGGAGAAATATCTTTGGTCCCAGTTGATCGGGCTCATCATAAAGTTTTTGAAGCAAGTGGCGAGCCATTGGCAAAGAAGGTCAAGATTATACCAGCAGCCGTCCTAGCGCGCCAGGCAAAAGCAGCGAAGTTGGCTAGGCAAGGTAAGCCAGTCCCTGAAAATATGTCACCTTCGCATTCTGTACAAAGTTTACCTGAGGCGACAGTAGCACTTCCGGCTTCAACATCAGATGCTAGCGAGGTTGAAGAGAAGCCCAAATTAAATCTTCCATCGCTTTTTGGATTAGAGCAGAATGTCGCTTCTCGCGTCAGAGCAGGACCAATGTTACCTGCTGAGCAGCAGGCTGCCAATTACCAGCCCATCATGCTTGAAACATCCGAAGAACCAACACAGCCATCATTTTCTGAAGATCAACTTTCACCACCAGAAGCTTTAAATAAGGAGCAAGGTCAATTAATTGCCGATATTTCCCGCCATGAACTAGGAAACAGTCGAAAACGGAATATGAACAATAGCAAAGTACCAGGTGAAATCATAGACTTTTCAATGGATGAGTTTTACCGGACCAACACCGAACTTCGGGAGCAAGGACTCTTGGAGGAATCCAAGAGACCAGTTAAAGCCATTGGCGGTGGCAGACATCAACTCACATCATTATTGCGTAGTGCACAGAGTAACATTGAAGGTCTAGAGGAAATGTACGCGCAAGGCCGACGAAACAAAAAAGAAGCGGGTAGCAAATATGGATTCTAAGTGCAATTCATGATTATTTCCTTTTTTAAATATATATTTATAATGATTATATCCATGTTTACAACGAAATGTCCTTGTATCCCCATTTTTCGGTAATCTTTGGTGTGTATTTCCGTTTCTTGACAACAGGTAAACGAGGCTCGATGAGACCTCGCTCTTGCAGCGACCTGAATCGCTCCTTTGTCAAGTTTCCTTCAGGTTTTAGCAGACGCAGGGAGTCTGTAAGCTCATCAGAAAGCTTGATTTCCAACGGCATTTCAGCCAATCTGTGATTTTTGCTAAACTTGGGCGCTTTTCGTTTCTTTGCAGAGTCACCACTTTCTTTGGCTACGACAGCAGCAGCTTCTTTAATTTGTCGCTCTGCCTCCTTGAGCAACTTGGGAATATTTTCCAAGTCACGTATCTGTTTCTTGAGATCCTTGAGCTCGTTTTGTAGCTTGAGCTTTTCGGAGTGACGCTTCTCCTTGTTACGTTGCTTAGGGAGCTTTTTGTTGTTTTTCACTGGTTTGTTCGCGGACAATTTGAGTTCACCTTCTTCCTGTAAAGTCTCCTCCTTCTCTTCTTCTACTTCATCTTCGCTATCACTTAGCTCTCCATTATCATCATAGTTGGCAATGATGAGCTGAATTCTGTTGCGGTCTTCCTCCAATGCAAGACGCTGCTCTTCTCTCTTCGACTCCATAGCATACTCTTGTTCGATCAAAGCCTGCCATGCCTCTACAGTTGGGTTGTAAGACTTTCCTTCATTGGGAATGGCAACTGCATCCACCTTGACCCGGTTAGGTGCCTGTGATATAGGGTTCTTTCCCACCGTAGATGGAACGGTTGTACTAGGATTGTGACTGTTCGCAGGTTTCAGATCAGCAATAAATGAGTTTTTGTCGTTATTACCAGCATCATCTCCCCACAGGTCATAAGACGGAGCTTTACTCAATCCCATAGGCTCGACTCTATTGCTTGTCGTGGCTGTTGATTTGCCAGCACGATCCAATAGCTTCTTGATCTGTTTTTTTGATAGACCTTCTGTACTCTTCTTCGTAGCTTTGTGAGGAGCTTGAAGAGCTGGGACTGCCGAACGACGACTCAAGATCTCATCAGCTTTCATTGGCTTGCTTTCTCTCTCCCTTTTAGTTTTGAGGGTGTCATCACCAGCAGTATCGACTTGAAACAGTTGATCGCTCTCAATAGTCCCCATGTCCTTAACACCTGTGTCACGCTCCACCTCTCGAATCTTCTCAAGACCATCGTTGATGTCCTCAATATCAATATTCTTACGCCAAGCACGCTTACCCTTACGGGAAGATTGTTTTGACTGAGACGGCCGTCCAATTTCCATTTTACTTGGTATCTATTATATGGAGAGAAAAAATGTAAATAAATTTTGTCAGTAGAAAAAAATAAATATTTACAACTGGGAGAACAAAAAAATTTTCCAGGCAAATTGGGAGAAAAAAAAATTCTGATTACGTACGGCGAGTGTGAAGAAGACTTATTTACACTATGAATTTAAAAGTTTGCGCTCAAAAATTAGCAACAGTAAAAATAAGGAAGAAATATTTAATAAAGATCTACACACACGAATATGTAATCTTAATTAAAAAAACATAACATATATTTTTAAAGTCTCAACTTATAGAAATAAACAAAATATAGATAAAATGAAATAATAAGAAATTAAAATAAAATAAAAATAACGTGTTTAGAACACAGGTTGGACTGCTTCCTTTTCCCTACATTGTAGCTTTTTACTACCAAGTCAAATAACCTCAATTTGAGCC
>JAKVQY010000164.1:0-23482 GCA_030463045.1 Geotrichum macrosporum
TCAACTTCCATAACTTCGATTGGTGTAGTTCTCAGTGCCCCTAGTATTCGTCTTAGCCCTTTATTTTGTATACTGCTGAATTGTTGCCGCTTTGTTGCATTAAGTTTTTGTTGCCAAACTTCTAGCCCGTACTCCATCAGTGGCCTCACACACGCCAACCTACGTTCTTGCCCGTGCCTTGCCTGAGTATCCTTATTACTTTTTATTACTTTCCACTTTGACCCAAATTTTTACAAAGTCAATAAGTAGCGGACTTAGCTCAGTTGGGAGAGCGTCAGACTGAAGTTAAATATCAGTCACAGTTTATCTGAAGGTCCTGTGTTCGATCCACAGAGTTCGCAATACTTTTTAACTTTGAATTATTTAATATGGAACTGATTGCATTCAGCTATTTTTACTACTCATTTTACTTGCTAGCTGGGTTCTCAAATTTCTTGAAATGTAGGAATCATTATAACTATGCAAAGTATACATCTGAATACTTAAAAATAATTATGGTACTTTTCTTCCCAGTTGGAAGAGTGTGGCACGACTTGTGGTGCAAGCATCTGTGCAAATTCAAATGAAGAAAATTCATTATCTCCTACTTTCTCAGTATCAAAAAGTTCAAGCGGATCCGGTAGCCTAGACTTTGTTGAAGGGTTCAAAGTAGAAGGTTTGGCATCACTTGACAGAGGTACTGGCTCTTGTTGAAAGCTGGAGTTATCAGACAACAGTGCATCTCTCACGTCCACCCCGTCATCTCCCACAAACTTGTTTCCTTCTAGCCGGACTTGCTTTTCACTTAACTGTTGCATAAGAACCATAAAGTTACTGCTCTTCAGTTTCTCATTCTTACGATCAATATTGTTCACAATGTGGTTGGCGATCTTGGAAAGCTCTTCATTCTCGTTCATTACTTCTTGCAGTTCCTCCTGTTTTGTAGAATTTTGACCAGCAAGTAATTCTGCTTTTGACTGTTCGTCTATCTGTTGCTGAATGTCACTGAATGCGACTTCAAAAAGTTTTTCTTCAGTGGACGCAGCAGCTGCTACATTTTGTTGCTGGGAAATCGTTTTTCTTGCAGAAAGTTGGGCCGGATAAATTAGTGATTGTGATTGAGAATATCTCCTTACTCCGTTTGGTGCTGTCATGTTGCTCTGTAAAAACTGCTCGTGCCACGCTTCGTTGCCTCCAGGCTGCTGAAACTGTGGTTGCTGAGGGTGAGATATATGCATTTTCGAAAAGTCGTTGGCCCATCCTTCTACTGAATGTCCTGTTGTTGATATGGCGGAAGCTTTTGCTTGAGAAATATGTCTACTGTTTTGCTGCTGATGTGCTAAAAAGTCCGGTGCCAAGTTGAAGTTTTGCCCCGCATTACGGGCTTCTGGCCCGTTCACGAACGCATCAAAATCTCGTTGTAGTAATGCACCACTGGAGCCACCCTGGATACTTCGAAATCCAGCACCAGAGGAAGACGTCTTGATCGATTCACATTAGTATCACTTATTAGATTTCAATTTTGAGGTACACTCACAGAAAATCGCTCATGGTGGTGCGAACGATCCACAGAAGAAACTTGACTGAACTTTTGAAGAGAATTCGATGGACCGCAAGAGCTATCACCCAGAATCATTGAATTAGACATCCTGGAATACGTTGGTAAAAAAATAGGAATATTACTGTGAAAATGAAGAGTTTGCAATGAGAAATTAAATGAACCACCTCGGTAGATGATGGTTGACGATAAGAGTTTATTCCCAAACCCATGCACGTGACTGCTTTTGATAGTGCTAAGTTCTAAACTCACCTACAGTTACACATGTATTTACATATTTGAAGATGATAAAGGATCATGCTAATCCTCTGTCCCCAAAACTGCAGGTAATGATAACATTTCTTTCAAGCAGTAATCAACTAGTGCGATCCTTAAAAAAGTGCAGTGGCCACTTACTTCAATATAAACATGAATTTTTGTTCCAATCAATAGTTGATAATACTTTTCCATTATGAAATGGCAACCTTCACTGCGGCTTTTCCTGCTTTCTCCATTACGTTTAGGTGCATCCTGTGCCACCAAGAAATGAACCATTTCGGGAGCTAATATCAACTGTGTCTGTGTCTCCCACTATCAAGTTTTCTACTTCAGTCATCGGGTTATTGGGAATCTTGCAACAGTCTTACTCAAGTCATTTCTGGAGTCACTTTCATAAGCTCCGATGTTACGGTTGTATTTTTGTCAAGTCGATTTGCTATGCTGGAGGTGCGCAAAAAAAAAAAATTGAATCATGTCGAGAAAGCTAATGAGCTCTTGGAACTTGTCCATTATATTACTTGTATTAATTGGTGCAGAATTTATGTTGTACTAACATTATCGGCATTAGAATGGGATCTTAGTCGCAACTTTATCGTTCGTATCTTGGCGTTAGCAGTACTTAGAGTAGCTACCTTTCGCTTCTAGTCGAAGAACCTTGGAAACTTAACAAATCTGATCACGATTAATGAATTAAAAAAGTTCGCAATTTTTGTCTCGTTTATTGAAACAAATGAAGTTAGTGGAATAATTAAGAAGAAGTTCAGTACTACTATTGGGCGGAGTGAGTCGACAAAAACCAAGGATCGCCCGCTCCATTGCTTATTTACTGCATCTAGGGATTTATGGAAAAAATGAATAAACTTCTTTTGTGTTGTTTTATTACATTGAGTATCATTCATATCACCATGTATGTAATTGAACTAAACTTTTGCATTCGACACAATAATTCCGTTATGTATTGGCAGTTTAAGTACAAGATCTTTTCTCTATTCCTTACAAGTTATTCCAAAGAATGGAACTCCAGGAACATTCAGAAGCAGATCTTTATGGTCAAACGCACATGAATACATTTCTTACTGATTCTTCCAGCATTGGGTCAAGCGATCTTTCAGACTCTGTGCGTGATCCTGCCACTGAAAGAGTTTCGGGCTTGCAAACATTGCCCGTCCATTCTGGTAACCTTTCCAAATTTCCTCTTGCTACATTACCAACATCTCCTGGCACAGCATCATCTGGACCTCTCAAGTTTAACGTGTTTTCTTCATTCATGGGCCGTCGTAAGAGAAAAATTCCACACACTAACGAAGTCAAGCAGGCGCTACATAAGTTGGACAAGCTCTCTACCAAAACTCTTAAACAGCAACAGGTACTGTTGGATTTGTTTAAAGATTGGGGGGCCGGCTTGTCTGATTCTGCTTCTCGCGAACTAATCATCAACTTGTTCAACCTTCTTATAGGTACCTTAAAGTATAGACCTCGAGTATGTTCACTTATTAACGTTTACAGGTCCTCTTAACATGAGCAAAGATCTCTCAGCAAAACTTGGAGCTGTAGGAAGCCAATTCGACGAATTGTGTCGATTGGAAGATCATCGGGCCCATTTGGAATCGGAGCTCGTTAACACTCAAAAGCTTTATCATCGTGCAAGCTACAAGGGATACCCGAGTTATCAACTTCAATCTTATCAGATTTCTTATGACTCTCTTAGAAATGACTTTGATGAAACTACACTAAGATATCGCAATAAATTGGTCATGGTACTGAAACAGTCATTGCACTTAATTTTTGCTAGCATGCACGATTTGGCAAATAGCGAGATTGAATGTTCAAATTTGGGATTTAGATTACTAGCAGCTTTTGATTCGGAGCCCAAGCATGTTGTCCAGTCTTCTATTTATCAACCTCTGCAGTACTATACTCCATTATTGGCACCGGCGTCCAGTTCTGCGCCCTCAAGCCCTTATACACAGTCAGAAGAGAAGATGTGCGATCATTGCCATCCAGCATTATCAGTAATACCTGATTCTGAAACAAAGCCCAAGTCAGTTGATGATCAAGCAAACGACGAGTCATCCAGCAATGTTCCAAAAATTCCGTTGTCACCTGGCGCTGCTCGTTTCGCCAAATTATCTCCCCGACTATCAAGTGAACTTTCCTTAAATAATCTTTCTCCATGCTCGTATGAAGGAGACGAAAACACTCTTGCTAATCGCGGAAGACGTTCTACCTTGCTAACAACTGCTATTACCAACAACCAAAAAGGACGCACACATGGTGAGGATCTTACTACTCACCATGGGAACTCTGATATAGGGAGAGGTATCAACCGTGAGACATACTCGTTAGACCCTTCTAGAGTTGGATCTAACTTGAGTATTATATCTCCTAATCCCTTTTCTTAATTACCATGGATAATGTTGTACAACTTTTTATTACTATATTTCATTTCTACATTAACGGTGCTAAAGGCTTTCTAAAATCAAACAATAAATAAATGCAAAAAACAAGGGAGTGTAACAATAAATACTATACTCAGTCAGTATTTAGCCGACTGAAAACTTTTTTCCCAGTTTCGTAAGAGGTAATCATAATAGCACAGGCTGGAGCGACTTTTAATATCCGAGGTATGGCTCCTACGTAGAGAGAACCAATGCCCTCATTTTTTACCATATTTCCAAGTAGCCTAAACATTCCCATGTTCGCGGAGGCAGAAGAATGATGGCCAACTTGCCGTCTGGTCTTGCCCACATCAAATGGAGAAGTGAAAATGGCAGCAATCATTCCTCCAACTGAACCAGCTATAAAAGTTTCTAAAAATCTGTGCTCTGGATGATTGTGAAAGTATTCAGCCTGTGAAAGTCTCTTCCTCAGAATCTCCACCGAAGTCCAGTAGATGGCTGAAAATGGTACATCTCGCCAAAGAGTCAAAACCAAGCCTTTCCAAAGAGAAGCAATACCTTGGGCTTTAACCATATCCTTCATACCCTTCATAACATCGGAAAACGCCTTGCTTTGAGACAAAGATGAGACGGATTGCAGGCGGGTTTTGACTAACTCAATAGGAGATACTACAGTTGCAGACATGGTTCGAGCTAGACCGCCAGCGAGCAAGGGAGTGAATACTTGAGATTGAAAGGGAAAATTATCTCGCAAATACTCATACCCAATAAAATATACGACATTTGAAGGGATCGACATAATCAGTGTTAATCCTAAGCCTCGCCACAAGCTTGTAAGTCCTTCATACTGGCTAATTTTTCGAAGACCCTCCCATGTTCCTGTAAATCGTTTCTTGCTCACCTCCGCGGCGGCACAACAGTCAAGCTCAGATGCCACACAGTAGTCAATAGTACTAGGGAACCAGAACACATTTCTGCAACATGAGGTGATTCCTACTCCAGTTGGAATTGTTGAACTTAGCCGTTTGGTGGCTATGGAAGTTGCTGTCGCAATGGGAAACGCACTCTGTTGCTGTAACCGAATGCGAACGACATCAAATGGAGTAACTATCAAAAACTGTGTTAATCAAACAAAAATCTGCCATGAAGAGCTTTTCCAGATACTTTCAACTTACCAACTACGGATGTGAGCAGAGATCCTGAACAGGCTGCTATCATTTTTTGCACTGCTGTGATGTCAAATTGAGAGTGGTTGTATGCCTTGGTAACGACAGGACCTCCAGAGTTAGAGCATCCGCTACCAACATTCATCTCTTTTGCCATTGCTGCTGTTCCGCTAGCCATGAGAATAGCTTAGAATATTTATGATTTGGATCGTGATTGTAGCTGAAAAAAAAAGTCTCACCTTCTCTAGGATCCTCTTGGGAGTAGGGAACCGCAACGCGATTTTCGTACTACCGGCCTAATTATAATGACCTCTGATCGGTGTTCGACTCGGGGCTGAAAAGCATACTCGGAAAACTTCAATTTTTACTCGGATACCGAATTATTTCAATATTTGATATACTTTCTAGTGTTATACTTTCGGTATCTAATATTATTCATTTATTTCTAATTATTTGTCACTAATCCACTATTACAAATCAATTAGGGTGTAATGCCTTAACTGTTTTCTTACACACCACCACCGCCAAATCCTCTGAGGCTTCCCTCTGAAATACCATATAGCCGACAAATAACATTTATACCTAGTCTTAGAGCGACCAAATAAGAGCTCTGACTCTGCTCTTTACAAACTCCTTGAGTAGATAGACTTTGTTTGGAGGCGTATTTCTTTTGTTTTCGCATATTAGGGAGTTTCTCTGAAATATTGCTAACAAGGAGAAGAAAGCTCATTGCCTAGATTAACATTAGAGTCCAAATGAACCACTCAAATAAGCCCAATGGAGCTAAGAGTATTTATCAAAATGGTGTCCAGGTAGATCCTACTGGAAGAAACGGTATTATATCAGACTCTAGTCGAAATCTTCTTCAGCAACAGCAACAGCAGTACGAAGTACAACAGCAGCAATTTCAGGCCGCAGAACCTCAGTTGGGCCCTGAATCTGATTCATCCTCAAGACAGAACAGCATCATTACTACACCAAGTCATTCGAGAGCTCACTCTGCTCATACATTGGGAGACAACCATAGCCCATCCAAAATCAATGGATCGCCTGCTATTGCTAAGACATCATATCAGCAACAGCAGCAGGAAGATTTTTTGAGATTACAAAGTGAGGAGCAGCATCTTCAAACTCGACTACTGGAGAACGGAAATTTACCTAAACATCTTGTATATAATACTCGAATACGGCATGGATTTGAAGCTGATTACGAATCCGAACAATACATGAGCTTCTTAGCTGAAGTATGGGCCTATGACTTCTTTTTAATTGAACCACATATTAACAAGCTAACAGGTTTTTTACATATATTTTGAGGACAAGCGCCATGAAACAGGAGGCAATCCCAAGTCACTTGATGCCGAGTCAGCTCCTCCTGATTGGAAAATGAAGGACCGCCAAAGGACGGTATCTGCCGCACTAGTTCTGTGCTTGAATATTGGAGTAGATCCCCCAGATGTCATCAAAACACAGCCATGCGCAAAACTTGAGGCTTGGACCGACCCTACTTCTTTCCCAGATCCCAAAAAGGCGATCGAACAAATCGGAAAGCAGTTGCAAGGCCAGTATGAAATTCTCAGTACGAGAACTAGATACAAGCAGAGTCTGGATCCAAACGTTGAAGATGCCAAGCGCTTTTGCATCAGTTTACGGCGAAGTGCAAAAGAAGAGCGAATACTTTTTCACTACAATGGTCATGGCGTTCCTCGACCGACTGCGAGCGGAGAGATCTGGGTATTTAATAGAGGATACACACAGTATATTCCTGTTTCGTTATATGACCTACAAACCTGGCTTGGTGCACCTTGCATTTTTGTCTACGACTGCCATGCCGCTGGCTTTATTGTGTCAAACTACCTGAGGTTTGTGGAAAAGCGTAAGGTTGATGAGTCGAATGGTATCAAGGAGCCAGGTGTTCCTCCTGCCAGAGCATTTGAAGACTGTATTCATCTAGCTGCTTGTGCTTCTGATGAGACTCTTCCCATGTTACCCGACCTCCCCGCTGATCTGTTCACTTGTTGTCTAACATCGCCAATTGAAATTGCGATTCGATGGTTTGTATTACAATCGCCTTTAAAAAAGGAGTACTATACCGATTTACATATTCCTGGTCGCATAAGCGAGAGAAGAACTCCACTTGGTGAGCTGAATTGGATTTTTACATCAATTACAGATACAATTGCTTGGACTTTATTCCCTCGCCCACTGTTTAAGCGCCTGTTCCGTCAGGACCTAGTAGTAGCAGCTCTTTTTCGCAATTTTCTTCTAGGAGAGAGAATCATGCGCGTGCATAACTGCCATCCCATTTCCTATCCTTCTTTACCTCCTACTTACAATCATCCAATGTGGGATGCTTGGGACTTAGCCGTAGATCACTGTTTAACTCAGCTGCCTGAACTCAATGCAGCTTCAAAACCTGGAGGTACGCCTTACGAGTATAAGCATTCAAAATTTTTTGAAGAGCAATTAACTGCGTTTGAAATTTGGCTTAAATACAAGTCTTCAGACCTTGACAAGCCACCAGAGCAACTACCTGTCGTCCTTCAAGTGTTGCTCTCTCATATCCATCGCGTGAGGGCATTAGTTTTGTTGAGCAAATATCTCGACTTGGGCCCTAAGGCTGTTAACTTAGCACTATCGATTGGAATTTTTCCATACGTTCTCAAGCTTCTACAATCTCCTGCACATGAGCTAAAGCCTGTTCTTGTATTTATCTGGGCAAGGATCATGTCAGTAGATGCTGCTAACATTCGGCAAGAGTTAATAAGGGACAATGCATATGCTTATTTCATTCACATTCTAGTGCCACAAGAGGGATTCGCTATTGTCAGCATTAACCCATCTGAGCACAAGGCCATGTGCGCATTTATCATTTCATTATTTTGTCACGGATTCAAACTGGGCCAGCAAAAGTGTATGTCGATTGAAATTCTTAATGCTTGCTTGAACCACATGATGGAACCAGAAAATCCCCTTCTGCGTCAGTGGTCTTGTCTTTGCTTATCTCAATTGTGGGACCTGAATATTGACGGTAAATGGCTTGCTATAAAGGAAAATATTTTTGACCGACTGTGCAGGCTTTTGAACGATCCAGTTCCTGAAGTGAGAACTTCATGCATAATTGCTTTGACTACGTTTATGGGCTCAGGTGATATGGGAGAAATTCCGGAAGAACTTAGAGAACAAGAAATAAAGCTTGCCGTGAGTGTTCTTGCTTTATCCAACGACGCGTCGTCTGTGGTGAGACGTGAAGTAGTGGTATTCTTTTCAAGATTTGTCAAGCAGTATCTCAATTGTTTCTTGGTTTGTGCTTTTACTAGTTTGGAGGACGAAGCTGCTCGCCTGGATTCTCAGAACTCTTCAGAATTCTACCGTCATTCTTCTCCTGCCGACGGGACTGTGTTCAGTATCGTTTGGAAGTCAGTACTCACTTTGTCTGAGGACCCTTTCCCCGAGGTAGCCGAGTTCGGCCAAGATATAGTGGATTATGTTGTTGGTCTCCTAGATGCAACCATTTTGAAAGGAGAAGTCGAGTCATTGGAGGATGCTATTTTAAGAAGCTCGTCGCAACCAGCGCTTGCTCCTACCACGCCATTGAACACTGATAGACTTTCTCAGTTATCTCGTACAATTTCTGCGTCACCTGTTGCTCCAGAGTCACGGTTTGCATCAACCATTAAAAGATCTGTTTCTTTTGCCGCGTCGCTTCGTCAGTTTGCTTGGGGAGACGTTGGAAACAGTGGTGAATCGAATAGCATTACAGCACCGAACTCAGTTTCTAGCATTCCTTACGGTAGTGGTAAAAAGCCCTCCAGTGCACGGTATAAACCCAGAAATCACGAACGTAAAATATCGCTACCCCTTGTAAGTGGGTTTTTCAACTGGGCTACGGAGTATTTCCAAGAACCTCAAATGAGTCATTCAGAAGTAGACGAGCCTGGTAGTGAAAGATATACAGAACGCCTGTGGCGCAAGCATCGCAACGAACAAATCATGACGGAAACGCAGCTTCAAAAAGACCTATCCTTATATGGATCATGGAACAATCAAGTTAGATCATTCAATAATGTCACGCAACCTACGAGATTAATTTTTGCTCAGTTTGAACCGCATTTGGCTGTTGTTGATGATCAAGATGGTGTGTCAGTTTGGGACTGGTCAAATAACAAAAAGCTTAATAGGTTTTGCAATTCTAATCCTATCAATACGAAAATTACAGAAGCAAAATTCCTAAACGAGGATGATCAGCCATTACTACTTACTGGATCTAGTGAAGGCGTGGTTCGAATATACAGACATTACGAATCAAATAGGAAAATTGAGCTAACCTGTGCCTGGAGGGCACTAACTGATCTTTTGCCCGCGCAAAAGAATAGTGGACTAATTGCAGATTGGCAGCAGAGCCGGGGTGCGTTATTGGTAGGCGGCGACGTGCGAGTTATTCGAGTTTGGGATGCTCCAAGAGAGCTTTGCATTGCCGATATCCCAGCTCGATCCGGGTCACCTGTAACGTCACTGACTTCAGATCAAGTTGCTGGCAATGTTATTATTGCTGGGTTTGGGGATGGGGCTATTCGAGTATACGATCGACGTTTAGATTCTCACGATTCAATGGTACGATACTGGAAGACGCACCAAAGTTGGGTTCTTAACGCCAGAATGCAAAGAGGGGGTGCTCGTGAGCTTGTTAGTGGAAGTGTCGATGGAACTGTATGTTTATGGGATATTCGCTCGTCCGGGCCAATAGACCAATACAAAGCCCATGTCAATGGAATGACCACTATCGACATTCATGAGCATGCTCCTGTAATTGCAACTGGATCTCAGAACGTACATCTTTGGTCGACCTTTGGCAAAAGTGTTTCGAGTATCAAAACCTCAAGTGCGTACATGCTTGGTACGCGTGCAGTACGTCTGTCGGATCTGTCTTTTCATCCTCACCGGATGTTGATGGCAGTAAATAACAAGAGAGATGCGCATATATCAATTTTTAAGTGCGCGAGCGTTCAATAAAATGTCGCTGCAGTTAAATTTTTATTTATTTCAACGTCATCTACTAATTTTTCAATGTTTTACTCACAGATGCCTTTGGGCTGTGGTTTTAAATATAAATATATATTTCAATCACAATTATCAATTATGTTTTTTCAAGCTATTTCATTTTATTTTCCTGAGCCTTGACAACCTCATCAATTTTCTTTGAAGCCCAAGGGAAGGAAGGGATAATTAGAAAGGGACGCAAATCAAAGCGGTTGTCATCAGGAGAATAGTTCTCTGCGTGGTAAGATGGAGTTATAACAGTCATCTTATGCCTGTTAATTGCATAAAAGTAAAAGAACCGCTTGACTTTGACTGCAATCTCAGCAGGAGTCAAGCGAGGAGTCCATTCATGGTAAAGCTTAAGAAACATGCTGTACGGGCCAAGGCGATTAGTCTTACGAAGACGACCAAAAACGGAGAGTTCATCGTATGTCATTCCCATATCAACCTCGTCAGATTGAACATAATCCTTAGTTATTGGCTCAAGTTCAGCAGTTGGTGTCGCGTTCAGGAAAGAATCAAGGATGGGTAAATCAAAATTGTCGCGCGCATATGCAATGAACCGCTTCAGATCAGTTTTAGAAATGCCCCCAATGGGATTGATGTCAGCACTTGAACAATCGTACTTGGTGAGATAACCTCGCAAGGCTTCGTCAACGTTGGCACTTCCTAGGACCAGAAGACCACCCTGACCAGTTCCACGAACCCAAGGAAGAAGCTGAGCAAATAAATAAGCTAAAACCATACGAAGACGGGCTTGAATGTTTTGCAGGGCTAAGTTTTCAGCAGGAGAGCCGCCAAACATCTTAAAACGTGGAACCTTTCCAGTGACAACCTCAAATAATGTTCTTACAGCTGTGACTACAGTATCCATATTCAAATCAACGTGGTAAGCACCAATGGCTTCGGCAAGGAGCTTAGCCCGCGATCGCGTATCGCGGGATGAGTTTTCGGTACCCATAAAACAAGTATGAAAAATGCGGTTTGCAAATTCTCGAGGATCAGTAGGCAAGTAATCAGAATCAAATTCAACGTGAGCCATGCGACGGGCATCAGAAATGACCTGCTCATTCCCTTTTTCTGCAGCGTCTGCAACCAGTCGGCACATTGAATGAACAATTACTGAAGTGGCACAGCTGTCAATACCACCACTAAGAGGAATAAAATAACCCGCAGATCGACAACGACGAAGATAGTCCCAAAGCCAGCAAGCAGGGCCCAAAGCAATCTCTTCCTCCGGCGTATGATAAAATATATCTTTACTTTTAGTGGCAAAAATAGTCGGGTCAAAATCAAGAACTGGCTTGGGGAGGTGGACAGATTGGAAACGAACCTTGTTAATCTCACTCATGGTAGTAGCTTGCATACCAAATGAAGGAGCCAGTCTGTGTGTACGAACTTCATCCAAATCGACTGTGGCTGTGACAACCTCGACATCTTCTAAGGAGAATTGTGAGCCCTGGGCTACAACATTTCCATTTACGACAATCAAAGCACAACCATCATAGTACAAGCGGTCACCATCGCACCCTCTTTGGTTAGAATATAGGTAGACACCACCACATTTTTTTGTTGCTTCGGTAATGAGCTCCATGCGAGTATGAAGCTTTCGCAGCTCATGATGGCTACCACTAGAATTTGTGAAAATCTCGACACCATCAAGAGCCATTTTAATGTGAGGGCTATTGGGCGTGAAAAGTTCTTCGCAAGTTTCAAACCCGAACACTGTGTTTATTGCCTCTAATGTGATGTCGCCGATAGGGACCTGTGGAGATCTTAATGTATCTACCATGAAGGAGGGAACAGAGTATTGCTCTGAATATCCAGGGCGCAACCAGGGGGTAAAGTAACGCATTTCTCGGTAATTGCCGTCATTGGCTAGCCAGAGCTTGGGGCGGATGAGCAAGAGCTTGGTGTTGAAAGATATTAGACGGCAATTATACCGGACGTTCTTGTGCAATACTGGCATTCCGATATCCAGTAAAATACCTTGAGCATCAGGATGCTTGATAATCTGATGATACATTTCCCAGGAATGAAGAAACGTATCCTGCTCGAAAAAGTGATCAAGGCAGCCATAACCAGTAATCTCAAGCTCAGGACCAGTGCGGAAAGTAGCACCTTGTGCCTTTGCTCGGCGAATACTTTCAATGATTCGATCTCTATTCCCTTCAAAGTCTAGAGCCCATTGGTTGAGGTTGCACGTGGCAAGGGTGATAAGATGAACCATGGTAAGTTTGGTTTCTCTGAGTAAGGATTTGGAGGAGAGGTTTGATTTTATAGATGATTTTCTACCCTCGGGAGTTTAATGTTGACTCACTTTAAAGCAGAAATAACTGGATTTTTCGGTGAACAGCCACCTAAATACAAAATCTAGTGTTTAGGACTCCAAAAATATGAAAGATAAGCACTATACTATTGTTATCAAGCTGGGTAAGTATTCTGATACTTATAAGGCACGCCCGCTAATATATATTAGGAACTTCTTCCTTGTGCGATGAGAAAACGTACGAATCTAGGATAGCCAACATGTCTCTGATTGTCGAGACAGTCGTTAAACTTCGGCGAGACGGACATCGCGTTTTAATTGTGTCTTCTGGAGGTATTGCTGTTGGACTTAAGCGTATGCGACTGCCAAAACGTCCTAAACACCTTTCTTCAGTTCAGGCTGTTGCTGCTATAGGACAAGCTAGATTGATTGGATTGTGGGATGACTTGTTCCGGCAATTGGAACAACCAATAGCCCAAATTTTACTTACCCGCAACGATATTGCAGATCGTACACAATACTTGAATGCAGCAAATACCATGAATGCATTGCTTAATATGGGAGTTGTGCCTATTGTGAATGAGAACGATACACTATCAGTTTCCGAGATAAGATTTGGTGATAACGACACGTTATCGGCTATAACTTCAGGAATGGTAAATGCAGACTACTTATTTCTAATGACAGACGTTGATTGCTTGTACACTGATAACCCTCGGGTCAATCCTAATGCGCGCCCTATACTCATAGTTGACAATGTTTCGAAGCTCCGAGTGGACGTGTCTTCTGCTGGAAGTACTGTGGGCACAGGTGGAATGACTACCAAGCTAATTGCTGCTGAATTGGCCACATCCGCAGGAGTAACTACTGTTATTTGCAAAAGTTCTGTTCCAGGAAATATTCATTCTATTGTATGCTACCTTCAGGGCCAGGACGACCCCGTGGTGAAGCCAGGTGACTTGACAAACGTTGGTGTTGGGAACGACGAGGAGATTCAGCAAAATGAGCTTGAAAAACTTGCCAGCTTGGAAGTGCCCCCATTCACCCGGTTTTTGCGCAAAGATCCTATCAAAGATAGAGAATTTTGGATTTTACACGGTGTAGCATCTCAGGGTTCTCTATATATCGATCATGGAGCCTATCGTGCCATCACGAGATCGAACAAAGCTGGATTGCTTCCGGTTGGTGTTATAAAAGTGGAAGGTCACTTTCATGCCCTGGAGTGTGTTGACATTTACGTCTCTTCACGAGACAAGGTAACGGGTGGTCTTGATAAATCAGTAGAACCTCTGAAGATTGGAAGTGCATTGGTCAATTACTCGTCAACTGAAATAGGATTAGTCAAAGGTAGCCAAAGTAACCATATTGAAGAAGTTCTAGGGTTTGCCGATTCTGAGTATATTGCATTCCGCGATAATATGGCATTTTTTAAAGGCAAGCGTGCGCATGAGGTACTTCCTGCTCAGGAAATCAATGCCCTTGAAGCAGGTGTCGGAGGGCTATGAATAGAAAAACTTTGTATCAATTTTAGGAGTTATAGTTTGCTACTTAATTACAATCCTCACGCAACTTGAGCTGTCAATGTAAAATGCTTCCAAACATTTTGGAATGTTGTTTTCTGGTATGGACAAATGTAGGGTTTCAGGAAAGGCTTTGCTTTGCAGAAAAACCTCATGAGACCATGGCAAATAAGACACAGCAGCCGTCTGGGCATATTCTTTCGAGCAGCCAAAAACACTAAATAAAGAAAATGGAGAGTGAGGTTCAACATTATATGTTAGAGAAGAAGTTGTTGTTGAACTCTCTATTTCCTGAATCAAAGGTTTCTTAGACTTTCGGTCTGTTGGAGGCAGACCGATAAGTTCCGGTCTCAATTGATGCTCGTTTTGAGCATTATGTTGTAGTATACTGGATATACTAGCCTTTTCATCAAGCAATCCTCCTACTGTTTCATGTTTTTCCGTAATTGCACGAGAAGGTTCGTCAAACATCGCCTTTGGAACCCGCGTTTCTTCAAGCACGCCCTTAGATGCAAGTTTGGGAAGAGTGAATTGCCGCGACAAAACAATGTCTTCGCGTTCTTCCACCAGGTTCAAGCAAGTCTGAATCAGGATTGTCTTTACTTGGCGGTGACTAATGGCATCACGGAGAACTTGAGGATTAATGCAACAATCCCACACCCAGCATCGTTTTCCAGCTACATTCAAATGTTAACAATACAATGCAAAAGCCATTGATGATAAAATATTCCACTTACATTTGTCTTTGTTTCCTCTTCCAATAGAAACAACTACGGGCACAACCCACTCTCCGCCTTTACTTAATTGTTCCTGTATTTCAGAACTATACTTGTCTATATTGGCACGTTAGAACTATTTATAACAAAAGAGAGGGCCAAAATGGATTTTCAAACACATACGCAAAGGTGTTGGGACTAGCTTATGAGAACAGACATTAATGAATACTTTAAGCCCAGTTGGTAAATCTGGTTCATGTCCATCAGCTTCTACAATGTATGTTTTAATGGCAAATCCTGGGATAGGATCACGTAGCGTAACAAAATCGGGATTTGTTTCCTCGCTGGAAATGGAATTCTCAGAAGAGGACGACCCTGCCACAGACGACGGAGACGACATTTTGTTATCTTAGCGAAAAGTACAGAAAGAAGCTGGAAACTAAAAAAAAAACTCCATTTCCCATAAAGTATGTATCACGTGCACATGCCAGAAGCCGTGCGAAGATACTCGAATGGATAGGTAGAATTTAGTTTAAACATGTTACGCGAATTGTTTTTTAACAAGAGCTTTTTACCTTAAAATACATTTATCGGACAGCGGCGTTTACAAGACTGGTGACAAGACAAAGCTCGCCTGCCTTATTTACCAAACGCTTATCAGAATCGCCTTCCTTCTTAAAGACAACCTCAAACTTGTCATTAGTGCTGAAACCAGGTTGAAGAGCTTCCCAAATCTTCTTCTTGGGGTTAAGAACAGCTTCAGGGGTGCTGTCGTACGACTCAAAAAAGATCTTGTCACCAGGTTTAGAACCTGCAGGAGGGTTTACAAACTCAACTGTGTCTTCGTTAGAAGCGCAGAGAACCATAGCGGAAGACTTGATGCCACGCATGTTGACAGGCTTAAGGTTAGCAACAACAACGACATAACGATCTTGCATGGCCTCAAGAGAAAAGTGCTTGACCAAACCACTGCAAACAGTTCTAGGGCCTGACTCGTCACCCATGTCAATAGTGGAAACGTAGAGGGAATCAGCGTCGGGATGTTTGACGGCCTTTTGAATATGACCAACTCTAAAATCAATCATTCCAGTAGTAACAGGAACTTCAACCTTAGGAGGCTGAACTTTCTTTTCCTTCTTTTTCTTTTCGCCCTTGGGTTGTTCTTTGGCGGCAGGAGCAGTCTCATCAATAGCATTTGTCTTCTTTTCAACACCTGCCTTCTTATCCGCCTTTACACCTTTCTTTCCCTTTGACTCCTTCTTTTCAGTAGGAGCAACTGCAGGAGCGGTAGGTTTCTTCTTTTCGGGCTTGGCCTTAATCTCTCTAGGAGCCTCGAGGGAAACATCAACTGCAACCTTGGCGTCGTTGGGAATATCAAGAGTGTTCTGGACAAGGTCAACCCATCGGACAATGTGACGAAGAGACTTGATCTGATCTGCGGAAAATGTCTCAACTAGACCCTTGACTCTAGAGTAAACAACAGCGTCAGCGAGGGATAGTTGTTGGGTGCCTAGCAGATAAGTTGTGACTTTAAGAGTTTCATTGAGTTGCTCAAGGCCCTCAGGAAAACGGAGGGAAAGAGTGAGCCACTGATTTTGATCGGCCTTCTCTTCGGCGGAAAGTTCAGGGAACTTGCTGGAGAGCTGCTCTTCAAGAGAAGCATTTTGCTAAAAAGGCGTTAGAGACATGAAGATAACTAAGATAATGTCATAACATACGGCATCATCTTTAATAACAAGCTGCTGCTTGAAAGTAGAAGAGAGGAGTTCGATGGACATTGCTAATTGAAGGGATCCAAAGGGTATTTGGCTTGAAAAAGAGTCAAAAGGAAGATCAGTAGAAAATAATCGAAAAAAAAAAAATCCAAAATAGATGACAAACAATATTTTGTAATCATTACAGACTATGCTGTAAGATTATTTAATAATTATGACTAAAGTCTGACATATAATTTGTCATTTTTAACGTAATAATTTGCCTTTTTGTGCCCGTCCGCCGACATTCGGAACATTTTTTTTCTTAACCTAAAAAAATGCTGTTGACATTGGATAACCTACTAAAAAGGTTCCGGTTTGTTTTCGCTTTGTAAACTTTTCAATCTTTTTCTGTTCTCGTTCACGACTTCTTTTCCTCTTCTCTCCCTCATTCTTTTAAAAATAATTGCATATCGTGGCTTTTATTTCATTCCAGTTACTGCTGAAAGATCTAGGGCTTATATCTGCTTCCCTTGTTTTGGTTTTGTTTCCTGGAGGAGCTCTTTCCTGTTTATCATTGAAGTCTGGTAAAGAAGAAAGCCATTTCAGTCCTTTCAATATCCAACTCCAACAAGTCTACAACCTTCACCAATCGCACTCAAATTCGGTTGTCAACAGTTGGGTTCGTCAAACCTTATGATAGAAGCGAAGATTTGATCTTGTTCTCTGACGGTTTACTGCTCCAAGTCCTCACGCGGGGATCTAGTCGTCCCCAGCCGTTCCTTTTCTCCACACCATCCCCAGACTTTTGTCCCTGATTTTGACAGTGCCACAACTTTATATGGCCTAATCTGTGCCAGCGAAAAAGTTTTGCGTTTTGCGTATACAACTGCTACTTGAACTCGCTTCATGGAATCACGCAACGCTCACAGGACTACCCGGGATTAAATGAAATCAACATGGATATTAGTAATGATGCCTCCTCGGCCAGCAATTCCAAAACGTCGGCGGACCTTCAACAAACAGAACAACAAAATCCCCCGAAACCATTTCCAAAGCATCTCGATGGATACCCTCCAGGAGTCGTCATTAGTGTGAGTATATTTTCTCTTTTTGCGATTATCGCGCGTTAACAAGTATAGCCGAGAACAGGGCGACCGAAGCGAAGAAAGGCTACTAGAGCGTGTATTCACTGCCAAAGGACTCATTTGACATGCGACAATAATCGTCCTTGTGAAAGATGTGTATTTCGCGGTTTGGCCGATACTTGTAGGGACGGAGTAAGGAAAAAGGCAAAGTACCTTGCAGATGTCCCCGACTCAGTTGCCATGTCTGATGATTCTCTTAAGTATGACCCAAGATATTTCAAAGAGGAAGTTCCAAAGTCCAAGGGAAAGCCAAAACAAGGAAAGTCAAGTAGGTTACCAATTGCAATTCAAAATGTAGAACAGGACACCAATGTTCACCCTCAATATCCACTGGCTGAGGACAAGTTACATAATTCAAATTTGACAGAATCGTCATCGCCATATGGTCTCCTGCACAGTCAATCAACCACACGCGTCCAGGGAACGCATGATATATCACGGGCGCTGACCCAACCACTCTCAAATCCTTTGCAGAACTCACATGTACCTGCTTCTTCATTAAGCACAATAGGTCCTAATTATTACTCTTCTAGTCACGGTAATGGTCGGCCACTCGCAGAGTCCATGGGCTTGCGGCCCAGCAGACACAATTTTCAGTCTAATGCTGTAAACATGGAGTATAGCATCATCAGCAATATTTTAACTAGTTCCAACTCTTACAATACCATTGGGCAATCTGAGTTGACCTCTTCAGTTAGTCCGTCTGTGAACAGCACTGCAGGAGAGGACTCACCAGCTGCCAAAATAGATTTACATGGCCATCATCAGCAAATGCATCAGCAAATTCATCATTATAATCTGCATGCGAATCCTTTGAATCAGTTTTCTTTGGGGTCACTTGGCACAGAAAACTCGCAAAACCTTAGTCAGGTTTTGGAAACAATAGAACAATTGAAGCAGAACAGCTCTCACGAATGGTTTGCTGAATCTTCGGTACCAAAACGGCCATTATCATTTACCATCTCGGCCTCTACACATGAAACTTCAGTTGAGTCGTCTTCATTGCCACAGCAATACGACGAGCGGAATAATAGCACTTCTTCAACGTCCTCATCGGTGTCGAATCAGCAATGGCAGCAGCGAGAACCCGCTGACATTTATGCCAATGTACGGCAGCCGTACAGTTACACGCCTGCCTACCATCAACTAACAATTTATATTCGTACACGATTCAAGCGTGAGCAACAAATGCGAATTGCGCGTTGTATGGCTAGCTACAGACCATCGTTCATTGCTTGTACAAATACTTTAAAGGAAGACGACTTGATTTTTATGGAACAATGCTTCCAACGTACACTTTTGGAGTATGAAAAGTTCATTTCGTACTCCGGCACTCCTACCCTGGTCTGGCGCAGAACAGGACAAGTGGCGGCTGTTGGTAAAGAGTTTTGCATTTTGACTGGATGGCCTCGAGAGAGGTTGTTGAATGAGCATACGTTTGTGGTAGAGCTTATGGATGATTCTAGTGTACTGGAATATTTTGAAATGTTTTCCAAAATGGCATTTGGAGATTCCAGAGGAGCCAACATGACGGAATGTACACTGCTGACCCCACAAGGACAACAGATTAAGACCTCCTCTATATGGACGTTAAAGCGAGATGTGTTTGGGATCCCGATGATGATTGTCGGAAACTTTCTTCCCATATTGCCATCATGATTCTGTACCAAACACAAAGCCAAAATTAACTTGGAACTGTAATATATTTATTCAAACGTAACACATGATATTAAAATGGAGATATGGAAAAAAAAACGGAAAAAAGAATATCTTTACTGCGCAAGAATGGTCTTGACAAACTCAATGTAGTTGACGTTTCCATCTCTAGTCACATTCACGCCCTTGAGAAGCTCATCAACCTCTGAATCACTGAGCTTTTCACCTAGTGAGGTCAAAATATATCGAAGCTCACCGACGCCAATGTACCCGGTCTGTTCCTTATCAAATACCTGGAAACCCCGAATATAGTCCTCAGGTTCGCCTAAAGACTTGAATCCATCTGGGCGGTTCACGATTTTGGAAAAAGTATCAAAGTCAAAGTCGCCACTGAGAGATCGCTCGAGCTCGTCGATTTCGCCAAGGGTGGGGTTCTGACCAACAGCCCTGAGCAAGTCGCCAAGGGCCTCAGGGGGAATCCGACCAGTTCCACGTTTGTCGAACAGAGCAAAAGCGTCCTTGTAAGCTTTGGAGTTCTGGGCCTACAAGTAATTAGAACGTAGCAGTAGCATTAATACCAAAAACATACCATGATGATTATAATGATTTAGAATGACTTTTAAAAGAAGAAGAAAAAAAAAAAAACAAGTAAATAAATGATAGGAAGAGAAAACGGTGTCTTTTTTATTATTTTTTATTTTCTTTTTTGTGCTGAGGTTATTTTTTGTTTTGTTTGTTTTGATTGCGACAGAAGCAGAAATTCAAAACAAACCGTGGCCAGAGAGCGTTCAGATAACTTTCATCCAACGCAAATGCCATATTGAAGCCTCAATTGCCATACACTATGGACTTGTAAGGCCAATGTCATGACGTCCTCCAGTCTTTTTAACTACTTTAACGTCACCAATTATCATGGCCTTATCTACAGCTTTGCACATGTCGTAGACCGTTGCTAGCGACGCTAGGGCACCCATTATAGCCTCCATCTCCACACCCGTCTTGCCCTCACTGTCCACTGTTGTTTGGACCTCCACAAAGTTATCTGTTTCACTCACGGTCAGCTCATTTTCGATCTTAGTTACACTGATTGGATGGCAAAGTGGAATAATGCTTGGGGTAGATTTCACTGCCATAATACCAGCAACTCTGGCCACACCCAGCACGTCGCCTTTCTTGAGCATGTTTGTATTTACCAAGGTGGACAGTGTTGGATTTGAAAACTGGATACGCCCAGTAGCCGTTGCGCTTCGCTTGGTGACGGTCTTGCTAGATATATCGACCATATGAGCAGACCCGTCGGAGTTTACATGAGTTAGTCCAGAATTGCAGGCAGTGATGGACGTTTGGAAACCGCGAAACCAAGTACCGTTAACTCTGGCAATGGCTGTCACTGTTCTATGAACAGAAGTTATCATTGTTCCTGCTGATTCTTTTGCATGAGAAAAAAATGAAAAATAAAAAAAATAAAAATTGCAGTTATTCTCGAGCCCAAAGTCAAAGCCGGGAAAAAAAAAAATTTATTCGTTCCACTCTCTGGTGCGTTGACAATGGACGAAATCTATGGGCCGTCAGCAGAAGTTTGTGCTCGAACCACTACAGAACTGCCCCCATGCGCTCTTCAATTTCATCCTGTTGAAAAATCTTTACTCGTTATTGGAACTTACAAGCTCGAAGAAGAGACGAAAACCCGACATGGAAGTCTTGACTTTTACAGATTTTCGGCGGATTCAGGATCCATGTGAGTGGAGAAAACAGGGACGGCTTGTGTGCTATTTCTAACAAAATTGTAGAACGCTTGCGGCCAGTCATGCTACGTGCGAATCTTCCATATTGGATGTAAAAATCAATGCTCAAGACCCGTGGGTAATTACCACAGCGCAGTCGACTGGGTGTGTAATTGTTTGGCGTGTCGACCCGGAGACGCTGGAAATAGTTTCCAAAAAGTCTAGCCAAATTACGGATGATGATGAAGTTCTTGTGCTGGCGATTAACTTTTCTCCACAGGACCCACTGTTGTTTTCAGCAACTTTATCATCTGGCGACATTTGTGTATGCCGGATGCAGGTCTCTGGTGATGTTATAGTTGAAGGGCGTACTGGGGGTTCGTTTTCTCAAGTGGGCCACACTTTGGAAGCGTGGACATCAGCATTTGGCAGTGCCAATCACGAGCTAGGATCGGTATTATTTACGGGCGGAGATGACGCTACGCTAATGGCGCATGATTTGCGGGTAATGCTAGGTACTAATGAGGATGACACCACGACAATTTGGAAGGCACGAAAAATCCATGATGGCGGAGTCACGTCTATTCTCCCTAATGGCACATTGTCAAGCACGGGAAATGAATGGACGGGTGCTCAACGTCATCAAATATGGACGGGAGGGTACGATGACCAGTTGGTAGCTGTGGATCTTCGCATGGTGCAAAGTGAGCATTCACCGTATTCAATGCCACGGGCCGTTGAGTCCATGAATCTTGGCGGAGGCGTTTGGCGTTTGATTCCTGGTCCAGTAGGGACGGAAAATAAGGTAGTAGCATGTTGCATGTATGGGGGAGCGCGGCTGCTTGAGCCTACGGGCCAGCTTGCGAGGTCTATCAAGACTATAGTGGATGGGCACGAAAGCATGGTTTATGGAGCGGATTGGAGTGCGGACGGGCAGTTTGTTTGTACGTGTAGTTTTTACGACAAGGCTGTTCAAATATGGCGGGCATGAATAATTCTACAACTTGGCTTTGAGATTAAGAATTTAATTATACTTGCAAGTTTATAATCAAATGGTCTTAGATTTGGAATATGATTATTTCTTTTTAATTTGGATCATCTGCGACGCTTTCTATCCAGTTTTTGAGGTGCTGCCAGTCAATCTCCGAATCTTTGGTGAAATCGGGTGGCAGAGTAAACGTAGCATAGGGGATTCCGCCGCGAATGGCCACAATCGTTGGAAACTCGGAGACCTAAAGGGGCGAAAGTTAATCAAACAACGCATGAAAGGGTGTCTAGTTTAATTAACAAGAGAAACCTACCGAGTAGCGAAGGATAAGGTCCTTGATATCTGGTTCGTCAGCCTCGATGTCGACCGCGGAGATTTTGTAATCGGTTTCGTCTGAAACAATGCGATTGAGGGCGCCGGTGAGTTTATCTGAGCGAATGTCTCCTCTGTAGGTGAAATTTGCCAGCAAAGGAGATTTCAACAACAGCAAAGGTTCGAATTCGGATTGGTATCTGATGCTGGCAAAGGGGATAACATTATCAGTTTACAGGATGGAAACGGGAAATGCGACATAATTGACTCACGGAAAGTAGATTCTATTTCGGGTAGACTGCTGTTGCTTAGGGCCACTGCTGCTGCTGCTGCTGCTGTTGCTGTTGCTGCTGAACCAGGCATGAGCTGTCGCTGGTTTTAGATTGGAGGTGGCCAGGTAGACTGCAGACCCGAGTATTGCTGTGCTGGTGACGGATTTGAAAAAAGTCATTCTGATGCGGGCTTTGTTTCTGGTGGGAGAGATGGTGAAAAAGAATAAGCTTAAAACATGAGATCTGCGACAACAAGGTGCTTTTCAGACAATTCCGGCACCGAGAAACAAAGTCATATTCATGGAAGATGGGAGACAAGTTGGAGGGATTGCGCTTAACGAGACTGGAAGAACTAGTACTCTTTGAGAAATTGGAGTTTCGGCAGAGTCTTGATGGTTTAATTGGTAGTTTTAACGGCGGCGCGGTGGAGTGGAAGTTTACGGGCAAAAAGTATTGCATTGTGAAACCGGGTCATTTTAAAAACGGTGATGAGCTGTTATAGCAGTTTGCAGCATGTTCGCCGTCGCAGTCCAGTAAAGTTGATGAAATTTCAAGTCCTTGATGGAGGTTTGATGTTCATGCTGTTGAAATCATGCCATGGTCTGTAGGGCAGAAAGAGGGCTGCTGCTGCTGCTGCTGCTGCTATTATTTATTTATTTATTTATTTATTTTTTATTTTTATTAATATGGTGAGAGAGAAAAAAAAAAAAAAAAAAAATTTCTATTTATTTTCGGCAAATGACTAATGGAAACCATATAATTACTTGGTTATTTCAAAGTCCC
>JAKVQY010000165.1:0-23351 GCA_030463045.1 Geotrichum macrosporum
TATTACCTACTTATAGTAAGGGCACACCATACTCTTAATAATCAGATAAACTGTGAAAGATTAGTATAATTAGAGGCAAAATAATAATAATAAAATAAACTATTAATATTTGCTAATGAAAATAATAATGATAAAGCAATGTCTATAGAGTGAATTACATCTACTCCACCAGCATTGCATTATGTTGGCAAACATAAAGGGGCGTGTTGCTTTGACTCCTAATTCTCAAGCTTAAATTCTTGTGCGTGAGTAGAACTCTGATGCAAATGCTTCCCAAACCCATAGCTGCCTCCGCCAGAGAAACGTTCTGCTCAATATCCAACGTCGCGCGATCAAGTCCTCTAATCACTGTATACAGAGTAATACCACAAGGCCAGCCAAGATTTTCTGAGAACCCCCAACTTACCCACTATTTTTTGAAGCCTGCAAGACCTTTGAAAGTATCTCTATTGGGATAAAAGGCAACCCTGGAAAACGCCAGAATGGCTGGATTGGAAGCGGCATGGAAAATAACCTTCAGGCTAAAGTGCTTAATTCAAAATCGCAGGAAAGAAAGCTGAAACACAAAATTTAAGTCAGATCCTACACACAAGATTTACAGACCGCAAGGAGTGAAGAACTGTACAACAGTACTTACAAGTATTTCCATGCTCAATTGATGAAAACTCAAGTGCAACGTATACTCAGCAAAATAATTTAATTACTGAAGGGACATGGAGCAATTAGTAAATAATTTAAGAAGCCTAAAATCCAACAGCGGCAATACAAGTGCACATGTGAAGCTGTTAGCCATCTTCTCACAGAATGAGATTATTATGAGACAGAGCGCAGAACTCTTACAAAAGGCTCACCAGAACTTAGAGCACTACTGCACACCAGAAGAGGTTTTGATGCGGTAGTCAGGCTTCAAGAATTACTTTCGCACCTTTTATCTTAATGGTTCACCATATCGAGTAGCTCACATTGCTTTTCCCCAATCACGTTGGTGGATGAAAAACATCCGACAACTTTTTCCGTTTTCTTCAAGTGCTTGAGTCTGATTTTAGAGAAATCTAGTGCCATTGCTCACTTGAGAATTATCAGATTATAGTGAATTGAATTATACACCCTTCAGGATGTCTGTATTAGCCCAATAGTTGGAATCATGTCTTCTATTATGTTATATCGTATTTCCTTTAGTTATATGGGGCAACAAAAGGATTCATCATCCCAAATTGCCCCAATTGTACTTTTACCTAGCCGTCTATTTCACATCGACTCTGAAAAATCATTCGATGCTTTGAGAATGATATACTAAACAGACATTGTTAGTTGAGAATTTTTGGTTTAATTGCCCTCATTGGTCAAAACTTACATTTTGAAGAGAATGTTTACTGAGAGTTGATACATGCAAGTAATAAAATGAATACTAAAGAAATGTTTGCGGAGGATAGTTTTGCTTACCAGTTATTCAAACATGCCGTTGAAACAAATGTTTAGTCTAAAGAAAACAATATAAGAGGCATATCAATATTCTGGATTAGAAACTACGCAGTTGATAATTGAATGTACTCAGTAGTAGTTGAATTAGAGTCATAAATCTAGTACCCAAGCATTAGAGATCATAAAACTTGGAACAGCACTTGAAGGGTAAACAAATGTTAAATAGTACACGCCATCTGATAGATTTCGTCATTCGGTGTTCTCTAATTTTACCTTACAAACGTCGCACTAAGGAATTGGAATTTGCAATGAGAACCACTAACAAATTCTCGAGAAATGTAGGGATTCCCGTTCTAAATCCAGACTGCCTTCCCTCGGTTTCATACACCTTTTTGCACTTCAACCGAAATTAAAGGTAGTTAAATCGATCAATACTGCTAGAAATGTCGAAGGAAGTTGCTTCAATTACTCTTTTTCTTCTCGTCAAATTGTGACATGCATTCTTAGATTAAATATTTGCTTCAACATCATATGAATGAGCTTGGCGATTTGAACAAAGTATACTCGATTCTTGACTAATGCAAATGTCTTTGTAAACCATTTTTATAAATGGGCACGAATTTAAATTTGTGTTCAATAAAGTCCTATGATAGCCACTAGATGTCAAACAATCACCTACCTTACATGCACTCGTTACTTTTTTTTCGCAAATAATTGTGAATCTTTCTGGCTTAGCCGAACACTGAAAAAAAAATCATTACGGTTATTTTACAATTAAGGATAAGATTGTTAAAGACATGGCACTAAGCATTCGACAATGGAAGAAAACAACATCAGTTATACACTCTACAGAATAATTGGTTTTCTTAAGAAAATCCGCGTAGCCACACGAGAAACGCAGTAGAAATACATTCATGTCATTAAATTCATAAAGGATGTGTTTGTGTGAGGAGTAGTTACAGACATCAACTGCACTCAAATCAAACATACAACCTTCAAATGTTTTAAAGAAGATCTATATACACCAGAACATTGTAGTGTAGTAGTGTATGGATTATCACCTCTCGATACTCCTTGATCAGCTCTATAGTTCACTTAAAACCCCCTGTGTCTTCATTATCTCAAGTAGAAAAAATGAAATTCCTTAGTTTTCAAGATATATTGGCAATACATTGTTAGGTTAAGGGTTAATCAGTACATGTTATACTTAAGAGCAAATATCTTGGTATGCCACAATTGGTGACAAAAAAATTTTCAGACCCAACAGAGAAAATTTAATTCAGGTGTTCAAGTTGACACAGTGAACAGGATCACACATCAACCACTTGGTTTAAGACTTCAAAAGGTATGCCTGTACAGTTTGAAATTCTGATATCTCTTTGTTAAAAGTTTTGCGATTGTGTTATCTTTTCTTCAACGGATGAAGGATTGTAATCCTTTTCATGATTGATGCGCTGGCGTCAATAAATGACATTTCAAATAACTAACAAATATCTCTAGATCCCTCAAGTCTTTATCAGCAATGTCACGATTTTTCGCAGGTGGTTCATCTGACAGTGATACATCTTCTTCAGAGGAAGAATTGTACGGATCTTCTTCAGAAGAATCTGGATCTGAAGAAGCTTCAGAAGAAGAATCTGAAGAAAACGACTCTGACGAAGACTCTGACTCTGACGACTCTGACAGCAGCGATGATGATGGAGATAAGAAGAAGGGCGCCAGTTTCTTTTTGAAAAAGAAGTTTTTGAAAGGAGATGGAAGTGGTTCTGACTCCGATTCGGAAGACGAATCAAAGCGTGTTGTCAAAAGTGCAAAGGATAAGCTTATCGACGAAATTGACATCACCATAAAGGCTATCGACAATGCAAAGAAAATCAATGATTGGGTCGTAATCTCATCTGGTGAGTACTCTTTAGGGAGCAAAGTCATTCTATTGCTAACTGTGTATTTATTTAGAATTCGACAAGCTGAACAAGCATACTGAAAGAGCTATTAAGCAGTACCAAACTACGCCAGCTCAATATATTAAGGCTATTTCTGAGCTTGAGGAGTTCCTGCAAGAGAGCGTTGCCGCTGAAAAGTCCTCCAAGAAGAAAATGAACGCCCTGAATGCTCGTGCTCTCAATACCACCAAGCAAAGAATCAAGAAGAATAACAAGTCCTACGAATCAGAGATTACCAAGTTCCGAAAAGATCCTGAGGCCTTCCAGAAGGAGCAAGAGCCAAAGACTTCTTCTTCTGTCAAGGCTAGCAAGTCCAACGCCGTTGCTGTTTCCACCCCCGTCGAGGAAGATGACGATGGATTTTCCACTGTTGGAAAGACTGGCCGTGCTGCCCAATACACCACCGAGAACATTTTCACAACTATCCAGTCTATTTCTGAGTCTCGAGGAAAGAAGAACACAGACCGCAAGGACCAAGTTCGTATTCTTGAGTCTCTCTTGTCTGTTGCAACCACTCCATACCAGAAGATTATTGTTTTGTTGCGACTCATCCCCGTTAGATTTGACACAGCTTCCTCTGGACATGCTGTTTCTGTTGAAAATTGGAAGACTGTTCAGCGTGATATAATCACTCTTTTTAAGATTTTGGAAGAGAATATCGCTCTTTACCAGATTAGCGAGTCTGCGCCTGAGCCTGAGAACTTGGAGACCGGCCTTTCTCCTCGCGCTGATGGTGTTGTTGAGATTCCTGGAAGTGTCGTTTCTTTAGTCGAGAGATTAGATGATGAATTTACAAGATCTCTGCAGGATATTGATCCTCATACTACTGAATATGTTGATAGATTGAGAGATGAGAACAGTCTCTATTCATTGATTCTCAGAACTCAGATTTACCTTGAGAGTATTGCTACTGGCCCTGTTCACGAAATTCCCGCTGCGTCTCGTATCCTTATTAGACGTGTTGAGCACATTTATTTTAAGCCTAGCACTGTCATTATTTCTGCTGAGGAGGCTGCTTGGTCTGAGCTTTCTGCTGCTCTTGAATCTAAAATCTCTCCTCGCCCCTCTGGTGAACTTCCTGAGGACTACACTATTTCTCTCATTAACCGAGTTTGTGCTGTTCTCTACAGACAATCCAACCCCATTTTCCGCACGCGTGCCATTCTTTGCAACATCTTCCATTATGCGCTGAACAACAAGTACTACAAGGCTCGTGATCTGCTGTTAATGTCTCATTTGCAGTCCACCATTCACACCGCTGAGTCCCCTGTCCAAATTCTGTTTAATAGAGCTTTGGTTCAAATCGGTCTTTGCGCTTTCCGCGCTGGCTTGATTCATGAGTGCCAGATCTCTCTTCAGGAATTGAATTCGTCTTCTAGACTAAAGGAACTTTTGGGACAAGGCGTTCAAAAGCACAACCAATCTACCAGTGAGGGAAGACAGCGACTTCTACCCTTCCATATGCACATCAACCTGGAGCTTCTCGAGTGTGTCTACTTCACTGCATCTTTGTTGATTGAAATCCCATCGATGGCTGCATCTGAGACTCAGATTGATGCCAAGAAGAAGGTGATTTCCAAGACTTTCCGAAGAATGTTTGATTACAACAGACGTCAAGTATTTACTGGACCCCCAGAGAATACCCGTGATCACATCATGCAGGCAGCAAGAGCTCTTTTGGATAGCGATTGGGCTACCGCTCGCGATCTTTTGGACTCCATCAAGATCTGGAGCTTGTTGTCTGACGCTGAGTCTATCAAGAAGATGTTGGGTGAGAGATTGCAAGTTGAAGGTCTTCGAACTTATCTGTTTAGATATGGCTCTACCTACCAGTCTCTTTCACTGGCTACTCTTTCTTCCTTGTTTGATCTTACTGAGGCTCGTGTTTACGCCATCGTGAGTAAGATGATTGCAAACGAAGAGATTGATGCTGCCCTTGACCAGAGAGCCAACTCTGTTGTTTTCAGACAAGGTGTGGAACACTCCAGACTCCAGAACCTTGCTCTTGCCCTTTCTGAGAAGGCTGTTCAGCTTGTTGAGCGTAACGAACGTTTGGCTGCTGGCGGACACCAGCTTGCTGAAAATACTAACCGAGGAGGCAACAACACCAACAATTCAAATACCGGAAACAATGCAAGCAGTAATGCTAATTCTGGAAATGCCAATAACGCTAATACAACTTCCAACCGTACAGGTGGTCGTTCTGACAATCGACGGACGCAGCAGGGCAATAACCAAAATAACAACCCTAAAGCTGTGAAAGCTTAGAAAAGGCGAGATGAAGTTAAAAGGTGTTATATTTGGGATAAGGTGTGTTGAATAATGGTTTTGCATTAGATGGAGAATGAGGTATGTTCTACAGTATATGCTGTGTGTGTTTTATATTTTTGGTATAAACAACCTTGAGTAAAGAAAAAAAAAATCTCTTTCTATTTGTTTTGTTCTTTTCTAGTTATAATTCTGCAAATAATGAAACAAGTTAAGAGTAAGTTGCTAAGAAATTTAAAAGAGAAGATTTTTTGACTTGTCAATGTAATAAGAAAACTGTTACCCAAAGTGCCACGCAACGTCATAAGTACATTACAAAATGATTAAACAAAGTAGTTTTTCCACAAAACACCTTCGAGGTCTTCTAATTGCTCAGTAGTAAATGCTTTGGAATCAATGTGCCAAGTATCATTTCTTGTATTCTTAAAGTCACCAAGTAATGACTTGACACTTTTCCCAATCATTCCAGGGTCAGACGCAACCCTAGCAAGTGTGGCTAGAATTTGGGGAACCCATTGAGGTGGAGGGGACTTGTAGGGGAAAGCTGAAACAAGGGCCCCCAAACCTAGAACTGCAGCGTGTCGCTTAATAGAAATTGCATGCATTTCTGAGCTAGGTGTGGAAGCACCGGATCTATTGGGCGTTACCAACGCACCAGATCTCAGTCTTGCAACTTTGGGGAATTTGTTGTTCATCAACGTTTGGTTAAATTTTCCATAAAGTGTTTTGATCAATTTGGCCTGCTCTTGAGGAGGAGAGCATCTAATCATACCAGAAAGAGTTTCTGCGGCAGTCTCACGTACCTCGAGCTGCAAATCATTGAGCATATTGGAAGCCGAAATCACAAACAAAAGGCGTTGCTCACTAGTCATGATGAAAAGCTGACGGAAAAAGAATGTCTGAATGTAAGCAAGCATAGCTAGGCGCTGATGCCACGTAATAGAAGAGCTATCCACCTTCACAATAGCCTCGATATGAGATTGCAGATATATCTTTGGGCAAGGTAGATTTCCCAATTTTCTAAACAGTGTAACGGCAGACTTTGCAAGCTCCACTTCTTCACTAATTGCAAAAAAATGTAGTAACGCTGGAATAATGACGTCAGGGAGAATTTTTACCAGACCGATCCCAGAACTCCAAGAAACAGTATCTGTGAGCCATTCCGATAAAGTAGTGGCTGCCAAAATGTAGGGTGAAACTGAAGAATGTTCAGCGGAGCCATTGCGTTCCAATCTTAGCTGCTCTAACTTTTGAAACGCAGTTCTAATCCTCTTCTCAGATTCTGGCGAAAGCTCAAAAACTTCCCGCCCTAAATCACCATATGCAGCATTATCCTTCAATGCCAATGACACCGAGGCATATGACTCATGGTTTTGACAAAATTCCAAATCTGCAATAGCTCGTCCAATTTCAGTGCAAACACCCTTCTTATAGTAGTCTATATTTGACCAAAGATATTCAAGAAATTGAGGGTCAGGTTGGAATGACCAATTCAGGGCCATACACTCACGGAGTAATTGCAGTCTAGATGTTTCTTTAAACAAAGAGCCGGAAGATGGGTCCAGTTTGAATTCCAGCAAATGCTTAATGATAGGGCTGATGCGGCGGAAATCAATGCTAGAAAGGGTGTTGGCAATAAACTCCCTCCAATACGATAGGACATCCCTGGTCAAATTGTCTTGGATTGTACTCGTGAAGTGACGGTAAACAAAGTCCAATTTCAGTTTTGCCTGCTCTCTAGTTGAAAAAATTGTTGAGACTAGCAGAGATGACAAAATCTCAGCAAAGCATCTGTGGCTATTTTTATCAGTGGGATCAAAAGAGTCTTCAACAATTTTAAAAGCCTCCTCCAATGTGAGACTAGTAAATCCCATGTCCAAAAGCCTAATGACGTAAGAAAAATAAGAAATAGCTTGATGGCTTACAAAGTCTTCATGATGAGAGCGCTCCTCAGCTCGAGTTTGAAGAATGTCTTTTAGCCAAGTGGCGTCGAGTGACTTACCGAACTGTTGAAAACAAGCACGGTCCATGTCAGAGAATTGTGCAGTCTCTTCATAAATGCTTTTGCTTGCAATGAACCGTTTGGGCCATACAAAATAGCCGGGTCTCGCATCATCAATGTAGTAAGAAGGATTTTCCCAGTTACGCATCTCACTCATGTAACTCTCGGTAAATCCTTGAACTTCAGTATTAATCCAAACCTCTGATGATAGAATATACTGAGAATCTAGCGCCGCCTTGATATCATAGTTGTGGGATGCGAGACTGAATGTACGTGAGAAAACTCCATACAAACAATTTGTGGCCAGAAATCTAATTCCAGGATGGGAATTTGAGCTAAACTCATTGAGTTTGATCAAAATCTCAGGCGGACAATGGTATTCAGGATTTGTGTTACTCATGAACATGAGCAAAAACGTGAGATTCACGCTAATAATCTTCCAGTGTTTCTCATCAAGATACTTTAAAAGCAACTGCTCCAGATCAATAATCTTTTTGCTCATAGCTTCTGTTTTAGTTTTCTGTCGCGCTTTGAGTTGGTTAATTTTTGCTGTTACATCATGGCTTGGCTTGAGCGCTGCCAAAGCCTCCTTATCAATAAGATCAATCAAAACGGGAACTGTGACACTTTGACTGAAAGTATTTATCAGAGAAAGGGATAGCTCATTTAATGTGAGTTTGTCAGCTTTTAATGCCAATGTGATAATCTTGACAAAATTGGTGGCATTGTCAAAATTCTTCTTAATATGAGACTGCAAAATTCGAAGAGCAAGCACGCGCAAGCCGCTTTCTGCGCGTAATAACTCCTTATCTTGAAGGGAACTCAAGACGTCCTTAACAATCCAGTTGACCACATATAACCGAGATCTGGAAAGGGCTTTGACGGAAGACTCTAAAGAAGATTGCGCGTTGCGAGAAACATCAGGGTAAATTGACACTTAAGACACCAGAATGTCGTTTAATAGGCGCTTGTCAAGTGGAGTGATCTTTCTGGGGCCACAATTATGATAAATTCTTGCATTGTGATATAGCAAGGCCCTTTTCAACAGAAGAGCACGAGGAAATTCTTTGCGCAGTCCTTCCACTCTGTACTTGTTCGATTCGTACGTGTAAATATTGGTCAGATTTTCTGCTATTTTGGCAGTCCGCTCAACACCAACATCTGCAAACCAAACTTTGTATGCGAAAAGAAGGGCTTTGAATGTTGCAATATCACTTTCGCGATTTGCCACCATATAAGTGTGAACATCATGCAATGCATTACCAATACGAGCATGAACGTGATGTAACTTAAGGTACAAGGGGTCGGCATCCTTTGTTTCTTTAGGGAAAAAGTAGCCAGTGGGATAGTGACGAAGTTTTCTAAGCTCAACAATGTCGTTATCTATTTCAAGCTCGTCCCCCTGGGTAATCTCTACATCACCATCAGGATAAATCTCCTCAATTTCTTCTTCATCTTCTTCTTCCGACTGAAAATCACTGGATTCAGAAAACCCCATAGCTTCGTCCTCTACTCGGCTATCAGCATCGCTGACATCACTTTGATCATGGTTAGGAGAAGATGTTGCAACCGCGAACGCAGCGGGATGATTTTCTTTGAACTGGGGATCCAACAAATACGAAATTCCAGAAGTTGCGGTACGAAGATACGTCAGGTTGCTAGACAAATTATCTGAAACCTCAGTAATTGAGCCGCCCTTATTAGTACCAGAGATGATATCTAGGATAGATTCAAGAGATTTGTTGATATGCGCTTCAAACAACTCGATAGAATAAGCAACTTCATCTCTGCATGGCATTCTCCACTCGAGCTCAAGATTTTTGGGGTCAAGTTTCTGACCCCAGTTTTTAGTTGTGACATCAATTCCAGCCACTTTGGAAAAGCGCTTAGGAATAATTCCTGCATCCACAACAGTGATTGTTGATAGAGACATTAATGCGTGGTGCACAGTATTGGATATATGGTAGACAATAGACCCGCGGCAATTATTTCGAAGAAACATTGTAAGCTCAAGTAATTCTTCTTTATACTTGAGAATATGAACACCAGCGTGAGCAAGAGACATGTTTAAAATTCCCAAATACCAAATGAGAGTCCTATCTCTTGGCAGGATCTCAGATCCGCTGCGCGTTGACCCAGCACCATTTTCAAGAATTTCCTGCTCAATATTGGCCTTTAGTACTGGGAAAAACCGAGGAAATGAAAGTTCGGGGTTATCTTTGATAACATTAGAGCATATTAACGCAATTGCATCACATGCTGAATAATAAACATTACTTGTAATGAAATCCAAAATATGAGTAATAACATCTTCGTAACTCTCAGGTGGCAAAGAAGCCATGACGGCACTAAAAGTAGGGGCCAGAATGGTGACAACATTGGACTCTTGAGTTGCGCGGCTCTTCGTCACTGAGGGGTCTGGAAGATTTTCAATTAAAGTAAAGACTCTTTCCAAGAAATGAGATACAAACTCGCCAAAGCTATACGTCGATGACTGCCATATCTGATTGAGAAGCTCCTCATCGTACACTGGCAACTCGTTAACAGGCTTACGAAACTCGTTGTCATCCTCTGTAGGCTGACCAGTTAAGTCATTGCCCAACTCATTGCTCACAGCTAGTTCTTCCAAGTAAGCAACATCGTTTGAAATATATTGCATGGCCAAACCGCTACCAACATCAGCTGACAAATCCCAGAAAGGAACATTTAGGGCAACAGCTTGAATGAAAGAAAGAGACTGAAAAGTTTTGTTCAAATCATTAGTATCAATTCCAGGAATAGCTAAGTTGAGGAGAGTACTAAGATGAATGGCATATCTAGGTGATTGAGCGATAACTCGGGCTAAAGACGACAATGCCTTAAGAGAAGTCATTGTCCGATGGGTTTCAACAACGCCCTGAAGAGACGGGTAGACTTCTTTTAGCACGAGAGGCAAGACCAAGTCTGGAGCCAAATATGCCAACCCATGTAGAGCATTTAGGGCAGAGACGACAGCAGTGGATGACTTAGAGTGGATACTCATAAAAGCTGCATTTCTAAGAATCACCACAAACCTATCTTTAACAGCTTCAGTGATGTATCTGCCTTCTGGTAAGGGGTATTCTCCACTTTTTTGCGAGTTCCATCTGTACAAGAAATTTTGGACTAGCATATCCAACAAGTGAACAATTGTATAAGTCCATGAGCCAGCGTTCGATGGATGAAAAAAAGTTTCGATAGAGTTTATTAAGCACTCCAAAGAGTCCATTATGCCACCAGGCTTCAAGCTTGTGTCACCAACAATGGAAAAAACAATGATTTTAGAAACCTCAAAAACGGCCTTCATTTTTTCTTGTGGCTGTCGGGAAGACAAATCTTCTTCATAGAAAGTGTAAGGAGAGCCTCCTTGAGATACGGAGATTTCCAAGACCTTAAGGATGGTGGTAAAAGTGTATGAAAGTTGGTCTTGTGTAAAAATTCCGTATTCTCCTAGTTCGAGATTCAATTCCAGAGAGTCCGATACAATTCCTGCAAGAAGTTGTAAGGTACAGATATCCTGACGTAAAGAGCAGTTTGAGAGCTTCCAAATATGAAAAATAGTAGGAAGAATAGCGGTCGGGGGCACTTCAACGGGAAGAACACTGTTATGGATGCTTGGATTCACCGTATGCAAGACAAAAATTGAGTTAGTAGCTGAGGTGCGATTATTACTATTCTAGCAAAGGAGTTAGAAAACGGAGTGAAATGTAGGAGCGAGAAACTTACCAGAGGGAGTATTTGATTGTAAATTTCGAGAGAGTCTGCGGGATCGAAAAATTGCCTTGCTTCGACAGCCAATCTCACCATAGTTGTAAATGACTTTGAAAGAGCTATTCTATTCTTTTGAAATGGAGTGGGAAAGGCAGTGGATTTTAAAAAGTTCAAGAGAGGTGCTACTTTGAGATTCAAGTCGCTTGGTTTAACATACTTGTAAAACGCTTGATCGCCGGTAAGCCAAATAAAGGTATTAACAATCTTTTCTAAAGGATAGCCATCAAAATCTGCAAGTGCCAAATCATAATAGATCCTAGCAAGCTTAACTCTAGTGCTGAGCGGCATATCAAACTTGAGTTGCATCCAAGCATTGAGCTCGCGCGTCCAGTGCAGAATGAATTGGTTTGCATTGGAGCCAATAGTACATCCTGGTTCCATAGACTTTACTGCAATATAAATGTTGGTTATAATGTGACTGAGATGAGCCAATATTTCTCCCTGAGATTCAGTTTTGTAGGGAAGAATATCTTGATATGGAAACGCTCGCGGAAAGAGACGCATCACGTCATTAAAGTCTGGGGTCATTGTGACATCGGTGTCACCGTTTATTGTAGCGTTATCAACCATTGTTTCTTTCTGATCTGTCAACTAGAAGTTAGTGAGACGAATAGAGTCCAAGAAAGCGGACTCACAATGATATTAGACCTGGACGGGAAGAAATCAAAAGTAAATGAAATAAATTGGAAAATATGATTCACAGAAAAATTTGCAGACTTTCTGGAGTCAAAATTGAAAAGATGATTGAATTGGAAGATCTGACAAAGCTACTGGAGAAATGGCTTAGTGGGCATTTGTAGGCCAACAGAAATTGAATGCGGAATTGAATAATCTGACGAGATCTAGACCACAAAAACCGGCCTAATTAATGTTCTTAATAGCTTAAGTTTAATTATACTAATGATATCAAAACCTGATGAACGGAAAGTATATGACAACTACCAGAAAGCAAATATGAGGGTACTCTTTCAGTGGCGGCAAGTTGGATTTGGGAAGTAAACAACTGTGGGAGTGGAAAAACGATAGCAGATATTGACCCTTACCCCATAGAACAGAAGAATGATGTGTACAGAACAAGTTTATCCGCATTTATTCTACAATGCTGGGAATTGCCGGTACTGAAAAGTTCGCCACCGTTTGTGCTCACTTTAGCACATGGTTACAAAGCTGAAAACTTCAGAGAGGTCTTATATTTGCAAAAAGGAGAGAATATAGTTCAAGCTATTTGAGATCGTTTCATTAAAAACGCAGAACCTGTTGCTTGAAAAAAAATTTCATCAGGGCGCCTCTGCTTACTTGAACTTATGGTATATGACTACTGATGGCATTGTACTACTTCATGAATTTCTACGTAAAGCGCTAATTATCATGCTTAGAAGTGACAGAAATGCTAATTTAAGTCAGTCAGATTCAGTTCAGGTGTACACGTTTTCTCAAGACACTAAGCAGAGGAAGGCTCCTATTTCTAGTCATAGACTAAATACCTTTGTAATAGTTTAAGTGGTAAAAGAGGCATGTATATATTTGGACTTTTGAGAAGAGTGTGATCAGCGGTGTGGCACATTTCTTGACTATATATCCTTGGTAATAAATGTAATAATTCATGGTGCTGTGAGTTGATAGTTGATAGGGACTTATTCACTTTAACTGTTGAACAGTATTGAAAATTACTTTGCAACCAAAACCGTAGAAGCATTCGAATTTTTTGTATTTCCAAATCTTGGAAGACAATAGAGCGATCTTCATGTTAGATTTGACGAGATTAGATATTGCAAGATATGAGGAATCACTGAACTAAATATTGATTGGTAACAAAGGTGTCAAGTATCTTTTCATTTCACTTCAAGTGGGAGTAACTTTTACGCAAATTACAAGCGACAATGATTTTTATGCTTGACACAAAAGTGAGTATTTATTCAGTCCCATTTTCTATTTGATAGTGCATGCTACTGCTCGATCAGGAGGTAGCGTTATCAAATTAGCTGCAATCTATGGAAACGTACAACATTTGATGCTGTTTTCTCAATAGTTACAGTTATAACAGCTTCTTAGATTCAACCTATGGATGGTTTCCAAGTCACAGTAGGGACTTGATCTTGGAGAGAAGTTATTTTCCACCTTGTTATCTTTAGTTTAACTATTCATCACGCGCTCACATTTCCCAATCGTTTCATTTATCACGCAATTTTCTGGAAGCTTCTTATTTTTGCGGTTAATATTTGCATCTAAAAATTAGTTTAATGAATTGAATTTGGTCTTGAATAATCTAGAGTTGGCAAGCATGGGTACTTGTTGAAAATGTTTTTCTACAAGTGTTTCTCACGGTACTAAATTTTAGTAACCAGGCGAATTGAAATGAATAAGTTGTGTGCCTTGTTGCGTTCAGACTTCTGCGGAAGATAACAGGCCCACATATATTTTATTCTAGCTGGCATAAAATAGACAGACTGGAAGTGGATATGTTTCAGTTGTGAACAAAACTGGACATCAAGTCCGAAACTTTATGGGATTCAATATGAAGATTAATATGCTTTTACGCCTTGGTCCTGAACCCTTTTTTTGTTTCCAAAACCTTTGCAACTAACATTAGATATTGACGCAGAACAAGAACGTTCAAACTTGGTAGATTTGGACCTGTATACTAGCCAGTCTACAGATACAACGAAAGCTACAGATGCATTTTAAGCAATGCAAAGAACAATAGAAAAGCCAATTGGTAAAATCAATCGACTCGGACGAGTCTTCTAACTCTACTGACGTCAAGAGTAACGATTTCTGTTTTCATAATTCCAAGCCGAAATTGCTTCTAGTAACAGCGCGCCCAACATGGTTGTGTTTAATTATTTTTTAAAAAGTTACTAAATAATTTTTTCTTTTCACTGTGGAATTCATTTAGAGCATTGATACATGCTAAATATTTTGTAATTTTTTAAAACTAAATAATTTTTTGTCGACAGATTTTGGTAAATAATAAAGTGTAGTTTTTGAAGTTACCAAATGAAGCTTTTCGTCCACAGTTCCTGTTTGCAATGGATGAATAAAACATTAGTTTTTAGCTCTAGTGTATACATTGAACTGTTAATCTTAAGGTTCTCAGCATGATGTAGACATTTTTTGCCACGATGACGTTGATGCTGAGTATTGCAAATCCCGCAAGGATGACAAGGTTTTAAAATATTACCAGAAAAAGGCTTGAGTTAACATTAAAGTGAATAAAGATTCCCTGCATCTGCTTAATAAGTGTAACTCATTTGGATTTCAAATGCCTATAATAATAATTTTTCTGCAAGCATTGGATAGTAGTTGCACAACTAGGTTAGCAATTTCGCTTAGCATATACTCTTTGGATTATCTTTAATCGTTTTAAACAGCTTTGCACAAGATCTGGCCGGAAGCTCCCGTTCTTCACATGATTTCTTTCCAGGGCGTTTGCGGCGAAGCAGGAAAAGAGGCAAAGATTTTTACAATTTATCGTAGAAGTTAAACGAAAGGCGCGAGTTCACATAGTCATGAAGAATACGAAGGGAGCGGAAAATGGATTTCGGGTTATTTGGCTCACAATTTCGCAATTTCAAAGAGAAATCTATAAAGTCAAAGGGTCATAGCAGAAAGTAATTAGAGGAAGAGCTGTAGTCTAACTCTCATTTTGGAGTCTATGAATTTCAGGTGAATTTTGAACAAGTTTGAGTGTGATATTATGGTACCTTATTCACGCTAAAAGATACCCCACGTCTTGCAGTACCTTGCTAGTTGTTGGTGAACTCTGAGAAGCAAACTTTTCCAACATGAGAAGGCACAGTGTCAATAGCAACAGCAACTATCGTGTAGGCTGGCTATTACTTTCTGTAAAGGTTTAAAAATTATTGACTTTTAGCTTACAGTTTCAACACAAGGTTTTTGCAAGTTGTAGTAATAGGCTCAATGCAGCTTGGATCCAAGAAATAGGTTTCTATACTTTTAAGGTAAACATGGAGTAAAATCCTAATGCAAGTAAAATAATGTCAACTGGAGAAACTCAGAGTTGTACTTGATAAAACGGAAAGTTCACTTGCAGGTAAAATATTTTCAAGAGTTGAAGACACACCATGATGGAGGAAAGGATTTTGAGTCTCATCAATGGGATATACAAACTGTTTTTTGCTGGTTGACGAAGTTGAGCATTTTGTGGCAAGCAATATAGACCAATAAAGTTACTGTGCTGGCAGATATGTAATGTTAATACTGCCAGGCAACATTCTTTGCATGTTTTTGGAAGTAAGGCGATATAGAAATGGCAGGTAAGTTTTGAAAGGAATTATTAGTTTATCTGACCTTTTTAAGCTTCTGGAGTTTGTGAGTTTTTCGGTTTAGTTTTAGATTTCATTACTTGAATCAAAAAACTGTGTAGCCTAAGGTGAGACCGGCCCGTCCAGTGCGGCCCACAACTTAATTATAGTAGGAAAAACTACGAATGTGTATGAAAAGTTTTGGCTTACGGCCCAGTGGTCCTATTTTTAAATAATTTATTTATTTTAAAATTTTTGGGTGCTAGAATGCAAGTCTTACCTTGGTGCTTGACAACAATACAGTGGGAAGGAAAATGGAACAGTCTGAAATTGACTTGCTTGGGCAATTTTGGTTCTGGTTGAGATGTGCAATGACTTTTGGAATCAAGTTTTTATACGCAGTCAATTGTTGATTTTCAATTACTGTTGAAATTGCTTTTAGTGTTGAACAATCTTATAAGACTGGAGAATAGGAATGGGCAAGTTGAACGGGCTTTTAATGAGATAACATCAAACATGAAGAGAGCTGGAGACAAAATGTGATTAATTGCGCCGGCGCCCAAGCAGGCATGGAGTATAATTATGATTTGGAAGACTCCATGCATGGAATAAACAGGGGAATAGTTTTGTGCAACTTACCCAGCCTTACCGGGATGTTTTAATGTTTGGCATGATGATTGCAAGTGAAATACTGGACTGACGGTTCTTGATATCTGAAGGTATAATTGCAGGAACTTTAGTGACGGTCAACACAATAGACTGCTTGAATTTTAATGTAACCTTCACTATAGCAGTAATGTTAAGTACATTTTGTTGGAATTTGCAACGAAGACGGATCAAAATTACACTGAATATACTTGACAACAGTTACTGCTTGTTTCTCTGCAGACTGACTTTTGAAATTCCATAACTTTCTAACTTTTAAGATTCCATAACTTTCTAGCTTTTGAGGTTCCATAACTTTCGGTGCGTTACAAAAAATTTTCTTTTAGGTTCCTTTTTTTTTTTTCTATTTCAATTTTAAAATTGTTCCAAACCTTCCTTAGTTTTTTTCAATTTTAGTACTTCCACAGGGGGAAAAGTCTTTTTTATTTTCAATTTTTTTATTGTTTGCTGTGGGTATATATCTAAAGTCTTTTTTTTTTTTTGGAATTCCTTGGCTCCAATCTACTGTTGGAAGTTCCGTATTTGCAAGATTTTGCAATAAGATGCACTGCATTTAAACAGCCCTGAACATGCCTCTTGATGCCTCTCAACCTTGTAAAGTTTTCCAAAAACTGAAGTTGATTTTATTTATTTATTTATTTATTAATTTACACACTCAACAGAAAAAGAAGACTTGCATGATTTATTAAATGGACAGTAATAGTGGAATACTCAAAGGACTGGTCCGGGCAGGTGTTGACTCAAACTTACACGGTTAGTTGTAAAATTTCGGCTAAAAGTAGCTTTGTGTACATTTTGTATAACCTTTTCCGACATGAGTTTCAAGACGCTACGGCATTATTTGGCTACCACATGTGTAAATCCAGTCTACAAATCTTGGCACCAGTCAAATAGAATGAGACTATGGAATTGACTGTGTAGTTTATGAGCACATTAACGTGTCTGTGTGGAATCATGAAAGATTTGATGTCAAGAACTTTCGTGGCGGAATTCAAACTGGCGTAACGTTTTTGATCTGAGTGACTAGAGTTGTTCTAGAATAGAGCTTGAACGTATTAAGAAAACGAGGCGTTGCATGGTAATTTTTCCTAATTGTAATGTTCTGTTTGCAAATAGCAAAGACGGGTTCTTTGGCCAAATTTGCTACTGTGTTCAAAGTCTGTCTTTTGAAAGTTTCAATGCATTAACATTTCCATAATTTGGCTCTACGGACTTGTGCAAATGGGCTTTAAAAGCTTTACGAGTTTTTTTTGCTTAATGCACATTGTTTCTGATGTGAACGGGTGGATGGAATACTGTTTCGGTTCAGTGATGGACTATTTCCATAATCTACCTTTTTTTTTTATAAATGTTTTTGAAACCTTTAGCTTGACAAAAGAGAAAATGATTTGTCGTCTGTGTTTCCAGAGTCCTTTCTTGAGAAACAATAGTTGTACTTTGAATAATGAAGATGATTTCGATTTTTTTTTCATATTCTAGCTATGTGTAGTCAACATTTATGAAATGCGAAAACGCCCTTGTGATGGATATTTTTAGAATCATGGAACATGCCTTGAACCTTCCTTGTAAACCCAGATAGAAACCTGCAGGCGGTTGTAAGTTGTTGGAGCCATTGGCACAGTGTGGCCACATGACAGGCTGGCTGATTTAGTTTGGGGGGTTATTTACGAGATACACGTTCGGATCACAGTAATTTGATTCTGCCGTTGCCGACAAACCTTGGCATTTGTTGGGGACAGTTTGAAGAGTGGGATGGGCAAATGACTGGCGGTTTTTGCTGAAAGCGAACTGGTACGCTTATAAGAGTCCTGACGATGAGAGGTGTAGAGTACTTGATCACGAGTGTTGTAAGTATCATAGTATCATGAATATCATTAATATCATCAGTAACATAGGGACATAGTATCATGGTATCATAGTATCATTGTATCATAGTATCATCAGTAGCAGCCTTGAGTTACCATAGTACGAGTTAAAGGTTTTTGTGCGCTTGGTGGTGCATATGAAATGCCAATGCCAGTTTAAATGTTACCGCGGGCCCTAAACGTTTTGAAGGTCAAATACCTTTTTTTTTTTTTCCTTTTCGGCAATGAAAGCTGTCAATGATTGGTGGACTTTTACGATGGAAATGACTATGAATATATGAGAAGGTTTGGTAACCACATCAAGTTACACTGGGTCCCCTCCCCCTTTTGGTAGTTTGCAGTGAGCAGAGTGCTACATGTGGAAATCATTCAATGCCATGTGCGTTGCTGGTTGTAGATTGAGGCAGCATGTGTAGTATTTGTGAGAATATCGCAGTCGAGCTTGATGATTTCTCCAATTTAACATGTAGCAATGTATTTGAAAGGATATGAGCAATGTGTTTGAAAGGATATAAGCAATGTATTGAAAGTATATAAGCAATGTATTGAAAGTATATAAGCAATGTATTTGAAAGTATATTATAGCAACTAGTTTAAAAAGAATCATGTATTAGTTCAAATCATGTATTAAAAGAATCATGTATTAGTTTGAAAAAGGATATTCATGTATTAATTTGAAAAAGCACTATTAATTTAAGCATGATAGCTGCTTGATTAAGGTGTTAATTTCTGAGCTTTAGAGTGCTTGTTCATTTAATTTACAGTGCGGTTTCTTTACCCAGGAATGAAGCATATGAGCCAACCTTGTCAGGAGGCAAATTATACAAAAGAGACACTTTATTCCAGTTTAAGTTTTTATTTTTAATTTGGTATATTTGAGAAAACCATGGCTTGAAAAAAAAAATAATAATGAAAAATAGCCTTTATGATATTTGAAACTCACTTGTAAAAGCCGAGGATTGAATGTTTATCCGGAAAGCCATTTTGTTTGTATTCAAGCCTGTTTTATTTCATTTTTGGTTCTTTTCCAAAGGGAGTTTTCTAGCGAGACTGTGCATTATCGACTTGTTTATAATGTACAAGGAGCTAAGGTACATGACCAGTAGACCAGGCCGAAATTTGGTCCATCTATACGTTTCGGTTTTTGTTCAATGCCGATAGCGAAAGTTAGTTGAAGGTATGTGACGCTGCCAGACATTAGCTTGAGTTGATACGATGGAGAAGCTTTGGTGCTCATAGCCGAGGGATACCATTTCATTTACCAGCCGATTTGCCCTATATAGGTTTATCTTTGTACGGTAAATGATGAAAAGGTGCTGGTTCTTGCAGATAGTCGCATTAGGTGCTTGTTTCGCTAGAGGACAAAGCGTTGGAAATACATTTAAATAAAAATAATAAATAATAAAAAATCTAGACAGCGTGCGAGTCTAGACCAAAATGATGATTGTAATACTATAACCTCAGTCACCAGTTGATGTTCCATCGGCCGAGCGAACCAAAAGCGGTGGGCTAGCAAGTACTGTAAACCTTCTGTTTCAGTGAAAGTTTTGTATTCAGGGTTGCCCGTATTTGGCCCTCCCAGGTTAAAATTGTACTGGCTGTTACGGTGCTTGGTTGGGACTAGCTAAGAGGCTAGAAACGCACAGAATGCCATGGTCTTGAACTTTTTTAGGCGAAGGCAGCGTAGCGGACCGAGAAGCGATATTTCTGGCGAGACGAGGAGGAGTTTTTACGAAGAATTAAGCGCAGTTTTTATCAAGTGCAGTCTGTATCAAGCGCAGTCTGTATCAAGTGCAGTCTGTATCAAGTGCAGTCTGTATCAAGCACATCTTAAGCACCAAGCGCAGTCTGTAGACGTCCAGGAATGTTCATGTACTGACAAAGATCTCCAAGTCGAATAGAGCAATTCAGAGTCGGGCTTTTCAATGGAGCCTGATGCCAAATTGTTGCTCGCAAGAAAACTGGGGCCGTTCTCGCAGTCAAACATATCCTGGTGTCAATTGATTGTTTTTGCCGTTGGTTTGGCAGTAGTGGACTGTTCATGGCGGAGGATTTCACACGAACTGAAGTTGTAGATGGTGGAGGGGCAGAGAGAGCGGGGTGCAAATGGTGACAGACGCGGCTGATGTGCATTTCATAAAATAAAATAAAAAAAAGTGCACATTTGACACCGCCGGGTTTTGCAAATATACCTGTTTGAGGTACAAGCTTAAACGGGACTAAAATAAATTAATATTATTTCTGCACGGGTTTCAATCCGGCAGCCTGCGTTTGGCGTGTTAAAAAGAGCGCGCGTATTCGGTGATTGATAAGAAGAGAAAGAAAAAGCACTTTTTTTTGTGGGTTAAAAATGGGTTAGTCCAAGAATAAGAATGCCCTAAATCAAGCAAAACAGTGCGGCGGCTACCTGATTGATTGGTTTAGTTTAGTGTAAAAAGGGATTTGATACCGCAGCTAACCACATTAGGGTTAGACAGTGCAGATCAGTGCATATTGGGATGAGGTTGACAAGGCTAAAGCAATCTAAGCTAGTCTTTATATGCAGATTGAATGCATGAAACAACAAAAAAGGCAGTAAAAAACAAAAGGGATTTACCCCTCAATTTCCAAAGTTGTACTCTTTTTTATTTCCCGATTGGGATTACGTGTTTTAAATATGGAACACTTTACAATTGTAGTATTGCGGCTTGCTCGGGTTCTGAGTATTTGCATAGGTATTGCAGATTAACGCTAGTCCCGATAAGGATTTATGCGTTTCAAGAAGAAAAGGCTGGATAATTAAACAGCCGGTCGCTAAAGTCTCAAGTCGTAAGGTACAATTATTAATTGAGAGCTGACGTGAGAGCATTATCATCATCATCATCATCTCCAGGGATTGCGCTGGTTTAGTGCAGCTGTCCCGTGGGCAAACCCCACTGTATCGTTTGCCGGCGGAAACGCAGTCTGCGGGTGAGTTCTTGCAGAATGCGCGTGGTTCGCGATGGCAGGGCAACCGCGCATGGCGTGATGGCAAAGGGTCGGAGGACCCCGCTGTGGTGGTGGGTTTTACTTTATCTGCAAGGGAAATTAAAAGGGGCCATTACCAGAGCTCGACTGTGGAGGTTTGACTGTACTAGACTGTGCCAGAGTGTGTGTAGTTCCAGTATGTGTGTAGTTCCAGTATATGCGTAGTTCCAGTATATGCGTAGTGCCAAAGTTTACGCGTAGCTGTCTGTTTCAACCTGTCAAAATGTCAACTGTCAACCTGTAACCTGTCAACCTGTCAACCTGTCAAAAAGTTGACGTTTAACGTTTGAAAACGTGCTTCTCCTTGGCAACCTGCTTTTAGCAAGTCGCCGCACTCTTTTTTTCATTTTCGGGTAGCTGCCGATACGTGCGTCCGGTCTAACCCTAACTTTGGTTTTAAGTCACAAGTCACAAGTTTCAAGTAGTAACTATTCCGCTGCGGACCGTACAACCAGGTTGACCTATGTTACCCACCGTTGACTTACATGTACCATTATTTGTACTCTTTATAGTAGTGCATTTCCAAAACTATTCCATAAACGGAACAGTGCATTATGTTGGTGCAGAAACTGGTAAAATATTAAATGGTTTCTTTTCTTTTTCATGAATATGCACATGCAAAACGCGCTCTTCCCAATCGGGACGGTTACTACTACGCTGTTGTTGGGCAGGCAGGCAAGTTTAGACTAGATTAGACCCAAAAGCACTGCTGATCTAGAAGACGGACGCGTGCACATCTTGTTGAATCCCAGGACACCGGCTAATGAGCACCACCATACCAAGCCACTGGAGTCTGAGCTAATGAGCCCATCGCGATGACAATGTGCATCCCAGTAGACCACCACTACCGGAGACACCTTCATGGGCACTTTAAGGCCATGACAATGTCTATAAAACCATGATGATGTCTATAAGGCCATGAAAATGTCTCCAACATAACAGCGTCCAGCATAGCAGCGTCCATGTCGGTGTCTCCGCATCGCAGCGTCCTTGTCGTCGACTGATGCCTACCCTGTGACGCCTGGCAAGCAGACATGCAGGCGTTCCAAAGCTGCTTAAATGCCTAGTTTCTCACTATTAATTACTTTTAAAGAAACCTGCTGCTGCGACGAGACAACCTTTGCCAAATGCAACTGTGGGCTTATATATGAAAAAGAGTCGTCCAACTGCTGCTGTAGTGCTCCGCAGTGCGCCTGTTGGTATTTGCAGTCGACTCGGCGTCAAAAAGGACCCATCCACGACATCGCCGACTGTTGATGTTTTTATTTGGTGCTCTTACAGTCTTATTTAGTGCTCTGTTTGGTGCTCTGCTTGATGCTCTGTTTGATGATCTATTTAACACTCTGCTTGATACTCTGCTTGATACTCACAATCTCACTTGATGCTCTGCTTGATACTCTCTGCCTATTAAGCACTCCACCAAAACATCAAATGCAAACGCCTACAAACGGCAGAATCCTGCCCAAAAAAGGCGGTTCTTGTTCATCCATTTTGGTCGAGTTAGGCAATTTCACAAAGAAGAAGAAAACAAAAATTGCCAAAACAACGAGAGCTGATGAAACCTCGTAAAAATGCGAATTCGACGAGCCTAGACTTTCTTGAGTTGCTCTTACCAATGGTTCAAAGGTCCTCGACATTAGTTGCACTTGCCATGCCTTTAGCGACTGTTCAGTGAATGCTCAGCAAACAATCAGCAAACACTCACCACCAGGATATTAACATTTCCAGTCTTTGGGAAAATTAACTTCCGACTGTTTGGTAAGTTTCATGGCGAGCAGCTCATTTACCAATCAAAATTGCATGAACCAGCAGCAGCAACCCATCCCGCTGGGTAGACCACCTGCGTTATATGAAGACAGGAGGGGGAATTCGCATAATAACCACCGCTGCTGCCAGGAACATTTCGAGGTATTGCAGCAAGAAAACCAATCTCCATTTGCAAAAATTCACTTTTCGTCCTTTGAAAATAATTAGTATACCTGCAAAGCTTTCGTCGGCGTCTCGGTCGAAAGAAAATGGTTTGCCCTCATCGGGCTAACGTAGATAAGATAGTCCCCCCCCCCCCCCCCCTCCAGCCGGTGTTCTAAATCACGCTTAGATTTCGCCTGACGCGGTTGATCCAGGT